>VDFB02354764.1:0-169699 GCA_007258455.2 Sequoia sempervirens
TTTTATGAATGTCAAGTCATTTCAATTCAATTTCAGGGTTTTTTTTTTAATTTTGTAAGGGTTTAAATGGTTTTTCATTAATTTTAGACTATTTCAACGAAATATGGAAAGGGTTTGACTAGTTTTCTTCCATGCACTTGTATTCATGTGTTCGTCATTGCACAAACTTTAACTCTACAATTTGCTTTTTACATTTGACTATTACTACAAAATATTCATAGGGTTTTAATGTTTATCATTTCGAGGGTTTCTGCCATGCACTTGCATTCATGTGTTCCTCATTGTACAAACTTTATCTTTGCAATTTGCTTATAATATTCTCAAGTTATTTTCAAATATGAAAATGGTATCACTGGTTTTCATTTCGAAGATATTTTGGCATACAATTGTATTATTTTGTTCTTCCATGCACACTAGTTTTGTCTGTGAAATGCTTTTTTTATTTGATTGTTACTACCAAGCATGGGAAGGGTTTCACTGGTTCACAATTACAGGGTTTTCTGCCATGCACTTGTATTCTTGTGTTCGACAATGCACAAACTTTAACTCTACAATTTTCCTTTAATATTTGTTTGTTATTCCCAAATATGAAAATGGTTTCACTTGTTTTCATTTCGAAGATATTTTGCCATGCAATTATATTATTTTGTTCTTATATATGTAATTTCATACACGCACACACACACACACAAATATATGTGTGTGTGTGTGTGTGTGTGGATATGTGTGTGTGTGTGTTTGTTACTATGAAATATGGAAAGGGTAGTTGGTGACAAACATTTATAGTGCATAAAACTGATATTGTCACCAACCACCCTGTAACTCAATATCTAGGGTTTCAACTTATACTATTTATCAATGTCAATGCATTTCTGTTAAAAAATGCATAACTCATTCTTTGCTAGTTAGTTTTATCATTTATATACGTTATGCATTGGGATAAAAATATGTTTGTATTTGCTGTCAATGTTTGTCACAATAACATGTAACTCATTACATGGGATTTCAGCTTACACTATTTATGAATGTCAAGTCATTTCAGTTCAATTTCAAGGTTCTTTTTTTCTATATGCTTGTGAATATAGATTAGTTGTATGCACTGTAAATGTTTGTCACCCTCTACTCTATAACTCAATATTTGGGGTTTCAACTTATACAGTCTATGAATGTAAAGGCAATTCAGTTCAATTCGTGGGCTTTTTTTATTTTCTATATGTGGGTTTCAATATAGATAACAATGTATGCACTGTAAATGTTTGTCACCCACTACCTTTAACTCCATATCTGGGTTTTGAACTTATATTGTTTGTGGATGTCAATGCATTTAAGTTCGGTTCTGCATGATTCATTGTTCGTCTCTGCACTCAAGAAAGCTCCCTTTGTCTTTCAGTTGAGGTTTTCTACCTCACTACGCTTGTACCATTGTCTTTCATTTCAACAATGATTAACAAATGTTTGTTCATGTCTCACTAACCTAGTTATGCATTATATATGTACAAATATACACACACACCTATATATATGTAGTATATATAGAATGCAATTGTTAAAACTGATCTGCTCTAAGTCATTTCAATTCAAATAATAAATCAAACAAACTATCAACATGCATGTATTCAATAAAAATAAACTCTTCATGCACATTAAAGATAATTGCATTACAAATTTTCAACAATTTCATGTATACCAAGCATTACATTCCAAACTATCAAGATGCATATTAAAGAAAAGCAAATTGTTCATGCATCATTGTGACTTCAACAGTGCTCAATTATTATTTTTCTAACTACTCCAAACATCTTTTTTAATATCTGCAGGTGCAATCTAAAGGTAATATGAGGTCCAATCCAAAAAACAAGAATGTAAAGACAAATTCATGTACACGAAAAGAGACAGTAATAGTCCCCCATGTGCATGAACTTGTTCTAGAAGCAAACAGCAATCCTGAACTTGTTGAGGAAGTCCAAGAGATTGTTGCACCTATAATTAGGTGGGAAAGAGCATCAAAGGAAAGGAAATGGTCATCACAGGACATGGACAAGGCCCTAGAGGATGTTGAAACAAATGGGATGTTGACGAGAGCTATTGCGAAGAAATGGAAAATCCCAACTACTACGCTTAGCAATTGGTTAGGTGGCCTGACAACTACTTCAAAGAAGGGTCCACCAATAGTCTTAATAGTAGAGGAGGAGGGTTTGATTGTAAATTAGTACACATATATGGTAGATGTTGGCCACAAACTTGAGATTATCAATCTCAAGCAAGAGGTTGTTTAGATATGCCAGACTAGACCCAACCCTTTCATGGAGAGGTTGCTTGGAAATTCATAGTGGACTAGATTCAAGAGGCGCCATCCAAAATTGTCCTTGTGCACAACTAAAGGTATTGACAAAGACAAGGCAGTAAACCTAAGACCTGCAGTAGTAGCTGATTCTTTTAAAACGCTGACAACAGCATATGAAAGTACCCTATATGGTCTTGACAAAATATGGAACTATGATTAAATGGGCATTCAAGCTAGAAGAAATGGAACAATGAGGGTGTTGGCACGACGAGGCAGTAGGAATGTATCATACATAATTCTAAAAAGCAGAGAATGGATAACAATTCTCTAATGTGTTAATGCAACTAGCCAAAGCATACCTGATTCTATCTGTTCAAGGGCAATACAAAGATAGAGAATTACATTGTGAACTATGAACCACTAGCATGTATGGAAACCCAAGCACATGCTTGGATGAAAAAGGAGTTTTCTTCGACTGGTTGGAACATTTTCGTCTGTCGATTCCAGGGGGTGTCACCAAGTAATAGGCACCTTCTAATTTTTTACGGCCATGGAAGTCACATTGCACTGTCAACTATCCAGGAGGCAAGGAGGTTAGGCATTGACCTCCTTACACTGCTTGCTCATACTTCTCATGTGCTACAGCCTTTGGATGTTAGCGCGTTTGCACCATTCAAGGCATATTTCAAATCAGAATGAGTTGAATTTCTCACTAGATTCCCCAATATTGATATTAGAAGGGCAGAATTAGCGGAGTTAGGTAGCAAGGAACTGAGAAGAGCTATGACTCCATCGAACATAGAAGTTGGATTTAAAAGGATGAGGATATGGCCCCTCAATTCTAATGTACTCATGGGGGACATGCATCCTAGCAAGATGTATGAGATTTATGACATCGAGGATGCTTCTATAGTGCATAACATCCTTAGTCTTTCGGGACTTGATGTTTCAACAGATGAACTATCACAAACATTGTAGACTCTAATGGATACTCTCAAGTGCAGGAAGGTGTAAAGCAACAACTTGAGAACATGGATAGCCAGCCCAAACAAGAAGATATGGGGAATTTCACATTCCCATCTCCAATAGCCACACCTCTAGACCAAACATTGCACTATTATGTAGATGGAGGCCACAAAAGTCATGGTATAATGGACCAAGAGGAGTTTACTGACTCCTAAGTCAATGAAACAATTGAAACCCAAACTGATTCTCAGATCAATAACTTCTTTAAGCTACCAGTTCACACAGTTAATGGAAGAATGAGAAAGTCTATTGGCGGGGCTCTTTAGGTGAGCCGACAATCTCAGTTGTTGACTATTGGTAGTTACATGACTCCCATAATGGAGTAGGAGTGAAGAAAACAAGAACTAGAGGAATTAAAAATCAAAGAGAGGAAACAAATTAAGGACAAAAAGGCAGCACAGATTGTGGCCTTGGAGTAGAAGGAACAAAGAAATTTTAAAAAGGAAAATGAGTGCAAGGAAAGAGAGTAGCTGAAATAGTTGCAAATAAAGGAAAGAGAGCAAAAGAAGGAGCAAGAGAGGGTACAAAAAGAACAAGACAAGAAGGAAAGGAAGATTGAGGCTGCCCATAAAGCATTACTGTGAGATAGATGCTTAAGTAGTCTTGCAACCCCCTTATTTGATAATCACAGTTACTTTCGAGAAATAACCAATAATAACTTCCCTTTGTTTATTGTAGGCAATGTGTGTTTGAGTCCCAACCCATCTCAGGTTAGTTGCACTCAATTTCCTATTGAATTGACTTCCTCACCAATAACCCCTTCAAATGTAAGTTGCGCGCAATTGGAAAATGCAAATGAAAATCATTTTATGGCAAGTCTAAATGCAATAGCAGGAGACGAGAACACAACTCCAGATTCATTTTTTGGAGAATTTGACTGAGGTTGGGAGGGACAAATTGTAACAATCCCTTATATTTTGGTTTTTTATTGTTGTAGTTGGGGATGCCATTTTCATTGTGTTGCAACTCTATCATTAATATATTTGAACTAAATATGTTTATTAATGTGATTGTTTTACGATATTATTTTGTTACCCACTGCAATTTAATGTTTGCAATGTAAATGTTAGTCAAATTGTTTTCTATATGAATGTTAGAGTTGCTTTTTGAGTTCAATTCTTAATCCCTACCAATGCTTTTAGTTGAATAAGACCAACATGTTCATGACATGCATAAGTCAGTTGAACCAATTTTGTTTTCGTACAGTGATATGAGTACCCTTGTTGACTTTGTGGGTGAAAATTGTTTTACATTTGCATATTAAGGTGCTCTAGTGTGGGGACCATTGATGACTATGTGAATACCTTTTTATGGTTGTCATATAATCTACATTTTAGAAACTATATTCTATGCAAATAATCTATTTCAATTTTGTTTACAACAATTACTATGCTTATAATATCTATTCTATATTTCTAAAAATATATTCAATGCTGATAATCTTATACAACATTTTATACGATACATTCTATGCTAATAATATAACATTTGAAACTACATAACAAGACATTTCATATAGTCATTGAAAAGGTCTACTAGACATATCTAAATTCCACAACACTTCATAAATAAATACTTGATGTAATCTATCCTTTTGTAATCTATCCTTTTGTATATCACTAGCTCAATTGAAATTTAAAATTTTAGGCTATACCTCTACAAAATTTAACATGTTTCTATGTCTTATCTCAAATTTATTTGTTTGGGTTCACATCTGAAATAAACATGTATAGTTTTTATGAAATATTACAGTTCACTTTTTTTTTGTAAATCAAAAAACACATTAGATTTAGGGGTTACGATTATAATGTCCAAAAATTATATCATTAAATTTAGTAAATATTAAATAGATTATGTTGGTTAACACTGACAACATAATTACACTTGATTATGATGGTATTTCTATGGAGGCATGCCAAGGTAGGTTGAAGGAGTGAATGGTAGAGATGAATGTGACCTATTTTTGTATGGATGAGTATGAAGTTACTTTGAGGACTAATGAAAGAGAATATTTAATGGAAAATTGTGTTACTTTAAATGGGCACGTCATGAACAAGTTGGACCTATTGGAGTGTAGCTCTCCCCTATTATTGTGTCCATCATTGCACAAACTTTAACTTTGCAATTTGATTTTAATATTTGTTTGTTATTATAAATATGAAAATGGTTTCACCGGTTTTCATTTTGAGGATATTTTGCCATGCAATTGCCTTATTCTATTCTTTATTGCACAATAATTCATTTTCCAATTCTATATTTCACAATTGTGTAGTGCATATATGTGCATACATATGTACATATATGTGTATTTGCATAAGTATGTACATATATATCTATATGTGTATATGTCATGTACATATATATACATATATAAATAGATATATAGATACATACATTGATAGATAGATTGAAAGTTATATATAGGTATAGATAGGAATTAAATGAAAAGATTAAGCCCATTAAAGTCACAGTGATGCATGAAGAGAACCATATTTATCCTTGATAAATTGACTGTGTTTATGAACACAAATATTGGAAGTGTTCATAAACACCCTAGACACCATATACATCATGGATCACATTGTTCATGCACCTAGAACGCAAGAGAACCTTCGATCTATGGATAACCACATAAACACTTTAAATATTATGTTCAAAATCAGCAACAAAATAAATAATAACCTTCAGCTTAAGTAACACAACACACCCATAACAAAACAAATAAGTGATAAGAAGAAAGAAGAAACAAATGACAGGAGACAATGGTACAGCCTTAGTGAGGTTAAAAACCTCACCTCTATGAATTGGAGATGGCCAATGATATGGTCAATTTTTCCAACTCAATCCTACAAACATATACTAAAGGAGGCATTAATCAAAGACATGTAGCAGTTTTTAACTTATAATGAGAAAGTATAGTAAGGAAAGTGTTTACCTTTGAAGTGCAATTCACCATCACCAAGCCAATAATGAATTGAAATTACACACCATCAAAGAAAATTGAACAAGGTCCAAAAATTTACAAGAAGTTTCAGCCAAATATACCAACATGTCTAAAACAATGAAACAAATAACTCCTTAACAAATATACATGGGTTAAATGACAATCAAATTGAACAATCCAATTAAACAATGCAATTGAACAATCAAATTGGACAATCTAATTGAACAATCCAATTGAACAATGTAATAGAACAATAACTTTGAACAATCAAATTGAAGAATGCAATTGAACAATCAAATTGAAGAATGCAATTGAACAATCAAATTGAAGAATGCAATTGAATAATCAAATTGAACAATTCAATTGAACAATCAAATTGAAAAATCAAATTAAACAATCCAATTGAACAATCCAATTGAACAATCCAATTGATCAATCCAATTGAACAATCCAATTGATCAATCCAATTGAACAATCCAATTGATCAATCCAATTGAACAATGCAATAGAACAATAACTTTGAACAATCCAATTCAATGATCCAATTGAACAATCAAATTGAAAAATATAATTGAACAATGCAATTGAAAAATTAAATTGAACATTTGTACATGAGTTATATATGTATACCAACATCTTTAGCACTTAGAAAAGATTGGGTCTAGCAATCACATTGTATGGAACAGAAATGCATTGACATCCATAAATAGTACAAGTTGAAACCCAAAATACTGAGTTACAAGGTAGTGGGTAACAAACATTTACAGTGCATACAACTGATATGTATTCCTAGGCATATAGAATAAAAAAAACCTTGAAATTGAACTAAAATGACTTGATATTCATAAATAGTGTAAGTTGAAACCCCATATATTTATTGATTCATGGAAAACATATGCATATCATACGAGAGATTGGCATATATATATTTGTGTGTGTGTGTGTGTGTATACATATGTATATATATACATATGTATATATGTACATATACACATATGTACATATATACCTATGTATATATATACATATGTATATACGTACATATATACATATGTATATACATACATATGTATATATATATGTATGTAATACATATACATATATATATATATGAATACATGCATACATACACATTTTATATATATTTGTTAGTTTTAATATATAGGCACTGGTACAGGCCTAGTGAGGTAAAAAACCTCACCTGAAAGAGAAAGGGAGCTTTCGAGAGTGTAGAGTCGAACAATGAAGTGTGCATAGCCCAACAATGAATCGTGGAGATCCAAACATGTATGGGTGCATAACTAAATGAACACTCTAGAATAAACGCAAATAAAAGGAAAGACAATGAGCAGGATATGGGAGAATTTGGAGCATTTAATGAACCTTGATATCTGAATTAGGTGCTTTTCAATCTGAGTAAGTGCAGAGGGATGCATAAGGCAAGTTTCCTAGTGGAGGTAATGAAGGAGGTGGCGAGCGATTACTGCTCTACATTGTTCATTTAGGGTGGTGAGGTTGTGGAAGCCACACATCTATCTGATCCAATGCATGCAGATTTCTTCATTAATTCAGGAGGCAGATGGGCTCCACTTTTGGGCAGAGGGAAAAATGGGTATATACAATTACATATATATACATATACAATTACAATTACATATATATGTACATATACATATACATAGACATATACAATTACATATATATACATATACATATACAATTACATATGTATATATATAATTACATATATAATGAGTATATATATGAACATAAATAAGAACATAATAATACAATTGCATGACAGAACATCTTCAAAATGAGAAATACTCAAATCATTTTCATATTTCGGAATAACAAACAAATATAAAAAACAATTTGCAGTGTGAATGTTTGTGCAATGATCAACACACAAATAGAAGTGCATGGCAGAAAACCCTAGTAGAAAAAAAATGAAGTAGAAAGAATATTTCATAGTAAGAATGAAGTAGAAAAAGAAAATAGTAGAGTGAATTATTGTGCAAGTGATATACATTTATATACATTGAAAGGAGTCTTAACTTAATAGGAATGAGCCCTTCTATTGTAATAAGATGAACAAAGATATACATACATATAAGTCTTATCTATTCAAGACATACATAATGTGCATGGATCAAATCATTTGTGGTAAATCATGTATATTTTGAAGAGATAAGGCTTCTTTCAAATTCTATCTTTGTTTGTAGGCCTCTCTAGTGATTTGGCAAGAAGACAACATAAAATAGGTGGTAAATTTGAATTGTTAAGGATTGGAGAAAGTAGTGTGCAAGGAATAACAAAATAATAGAATTGCAAGGCATAAATTATTCGAAATGAAATACACTGAAACCATTTTCATATTTGGGAATAACAAACAAATATTAAAGGAAAAATGCATAGTTAAAGTATGTGCAATGACGAAGACAGGAATACAAGTGCATGGAAGAAAACCCTCTAATTATGAACCACCAAAACCCTTTACATATTTGGAAGTAACAATCAAATATAAAAATCATTGCGCAAAGTGAACTATTGTGGAAGGATGAACAGAATAATACAATTACAAGGCAGAATATCTTCAAAATGAAAAGCAATCAAACCATTTTCATAGTTGGGAATAACAAACAAATATTGAAGGCAAATTGCATAGTTAAAGTTTTTGCAATGACGAACACACAAATACAAGTGCATATATATATCTACATATATGCATACATATATGTATACATATTTATACACAAGTGTACATATGTGTGTGTATATATACATATATGTATACCTATATATATACATATATGTATACATTTATTTGTATATGTATATAAATTATAGAGTTAAAGTTTGTGCAATGACGAACACGCGAGTAGAAGTGCATTGTAGAAAACCCACTAACTGAGAACCAGTCTAACCCTTTCCACATTTCATAGTAACAAACACATATATATACATAAAAATTTACATATATATACATAAACAATTACATACATATACATATACGAATACATATACATATACATATATATATATATATATATATACAATTACATATATAAGAACATAATAATATAATTGCATGACAAAATATTTTTGAAATGAAAACAAGTGAACCCATTTTCATAATTGGGAATAACAAAAAAAATATTTAAGGAAAATTACAGAGTTAAAGTATGTGCATTGTCAAACACACAAATACAAGTGCATGGCAGAAAACCCTGTAATTGTGAACCAGTGAAACCCTTTCCATCTTTGGTAGTAACAATCAAATAAAAAAAGCATTTCGCAGATAGAACTATTGTGCATGGAAGAACAAAATAATACAAATGCATGGAAAAATATCTTCGAAATGAAAACCAATGATACCATTTTCATATTTTGGAATAACATGAGAATATTATGAGTAAATTGCAGAGTTAAAGTTTGTGCAATGAGGAACACACGAATGCAAGTGCATGGCATAAACCCTTGAAATGATAAACATTAAAACCCTATGAATATTTCATAGTAACAGTTAAATATAAAAAATAATTTGCAGTGTGATTTATTGTAACCATTTCTGTATTTTGGAATAACAAACAAATGTAAAAATCAAATTGCAGAGTTAAAGTTTGTGCAATGACAAACACATGAATACAAGTACATGGTAGAAAATGAGTCAAACCCTTTCCATATTTTTTCGAACAAGTCTAATAGTAATGAAAAACCATTTAAACCCTTATCATAGAAGGAAGTCGAAAAAGTGGAACCCATTTTATATTTCCTATAAGGAAGCAAATATGAAAAGCACAATGTAGAGTAAACATCATGCAATGAAGAAAAAAAAGATTAGGAGTGCATGGATGAGTATAGAGGAAATGAAAACCAATGAAACCCTCCCCACATTTCCTAGTATTAATCCTTTTCAAAGACAAATTTTTGTAATGAAATTTTGTGCAAAACATAAGTGCATGGCAGAATACCATCATATTGTAAGACACTGGTACAGGCTGAGTGAGGTTAGAAACCTCACCTGAAAGAGAAAGGGAGCTCTTGAGAGTGCAAATACGAATGAAGAAGCATGGAGAGTTGAACAAAGAAGCGTGGAGAGTCGAACCAGTATGGGTGCGTAACCAAACGAACACTCGAGAATAAACACAAACAAAAGGAATGAAAGTGAGTAGGATATGCAAGAATTTGTAGCATTGAATGAACCTTGATCTCTAACTTACATTCCCAAAAGTCTGAGTAAATGCGAAGGGATGCGTAAGGAAAGTTGGTCAGTGGAGGTAACAAAGGAAGCAACGAGCGATTAATGCTCTAAACTGTTCATTTAGGGTGGCAATGCTATCAAAGCCACGCGCCCGTCTGATCTAATGCACATAGATTTGTTCACTGATTGAGGAGGCAGATGGGCTCCACTTTTGGGTGGAGGGAAAAATGGGCCCATTTTCAACATGTCAGATGAATCGGTGCGTGACAAGTGGTGGGGTGTTCAAAAATTTTAAAGAAAATATTGTGGTCGATGCACAAGTGGCAAGGTGACATGGCGGTATTTTTTTTTGGGGGTCCACGTGGACCTCCAAACTTTACTCGCCCTACTTTGGGCCCCTCTCCCCTACCTTTTTAATAAGTTCCTTTCTATTATTTCTTTTAAAACTTAAAGGCATTTGATAAAAAATATCTTCTTTTATATGTTTCTTATATATAAGAGAATGTAGAACATTTATTTTAGTTAAAGTATATACATATGTATTTAATATAATTTATTTATTTTGATTACATTAAAAGTGATAATTTAGGTATAATAAGACTTTTAATTTTTTTTGTTAAATATTAATTTAATTGTTTTTAGATTAATATATTTATGATAATAAGGTATATTTATATTTCTAATTATATATAACTCTCAAGTATTTTCATATAAATAAAGTGTATATGTATGATTTATATAGTCATACATTATGTATATATATATATATATAATTTTTGAAAAAATAAATATAAAATATAACTAGTTGTATTACAAAATGAAATTCAAAGAAGGAAAGATATGCTTTTAGTTTCCGTTATAATTTAGATTTGTGAAGACCTTCAATACATGCTTTTATGTACCTTGCTATAAAAGAATATTTAATTTAGATTCAATAGAGATTATAATTCCTTCATTAGAATTTTCTCAAACAATATTGGAGTTTTGATGCCCAAGACACGACCTTTTATTTTTGTAAGAGAGGGAGACCAACCACGTCAAGGCTCTATGTCACAGAGAGCCGAGAGCAGAGGGTTTTCCTAACTTACCTCACTCTAAAGGGCATCTTGAAATAAGGATCGAGAATGATGAGGACTATAATGTACTTCAATCACTCTGTAGATCATGAACTTAGGTCTGGGCTAGGCGAGCTAGTTTTTGGAGTCAGTATTGTGCCTCAGAAAACTCTCTATCTAAGGATGACAATGTAGTTTTAGGATGTTATTGCAACGCGTAGCATCTCTCAGGTGCACTGGCATCTATATGGTCAGAAAATAGTGAACACAATACAAACTACCGAAAAAAAAATTGGTAGCCTAGCTAGTTAATCTTGATGGTAAAAATAGAATGAGAAAGTTTTGGAAGTAGAGACTAAAGTGATAAAGCAAGTAAACAAGGGTCATAGGGTGACTAAGATAATCTCACAAAGGTGACCATTCACCAGCTAGCTCCATGCATACTTTCACCTACACAAGCAAGAAGGGGAAAATTGTTGGGGCTATATAGGGGCCTGCCTCAATTAGACCCCCGTTTCAATGTTTCCACCTCCACAGATAGCCAGAAAGCAACAAAGTAGAAATATATGATAAAGGAAAGAAAGGAAAACAATACACACTACAAAACAGTATTATGTTGCTCAATCAAATCAAAAAGGAGAGGAGTGAAACGTTACCACCTCCATCTAAAAGCTCACTAGCCAATGGAGGAGAATATGGACTTGGCAAGGTCACCATAGTCGCAACTCTGATGAAAGGAGATCTCGCAAGACCCCAAGCCCACGTTGTTATGGCTTGCTTCGCACTTGCTATGTGGAATTGATGGAGTGTTGTTGTTGCTGCAATAGAATGTTGAAGTGCTACTGAAGAGTGAAGTGAATGTTGGGAGTGCTAAGAGAATTCCAATTTGTTGCTTAGAGGATGAAATGAGATGAAGATGGATGAATTTGAAGGAGAGGTGGGAAGAATCTACCATTTTCGAGGTCAGTGGGTCAAAGAGGGACGTTACAAATTGAACCCAATTGAAAGTGTAACACCTCTACCAACTTTAGACATGGGAATCCATCAAGGACGACAATGCACCACATGTGCATCCCCAACAAAAATTCTCTCACTGACACAACAGACAGATGCCAAGTGGAAGGAAGGCAGTTGGGTGATGTGGAATTTTGCCTTCGGATTTGATTTTCCAAGGTGAGGTTATGTAAAAGGGGAATTTGCATAAAGGGTGAAAATTCGCTCCTATACATTTTTCCCCCACTTTAGCAAGCATGAATACTGATGAGTGCTTCGATAAAGTAGATCGAGGAGTTAGTAGGGTTAGAAATTTATACCTAAACCGTCAAGGAAGTAGACCTCAATCTAGCTAGCTCAAAAGCATAGGGTAGGAAAATTACTCCATAGGTACTCTCTAAGGAGCTTCAAACAAAAGACTCCATAGCCCCACAAAACTATGAAGCTTCACAACGTACACCAAAGGCCCTCAAACCAATGATGGACAAATCTTACAGGATGAAAGCATCTCATAGGTCTGCAGACCTACAAGGAGGTAACCCCCAAGATCTCTCACATGAAGGAAGCCCCCAGAAGTAAGTTCTTATAGGCCCATAGACCTACAAGGAGGTATCCTCCAATATCTCTCACATGAAGGAAATCCAGATAAAAAAGTGTCTTACAGGCTCACAGACCAGCAAGGAGGCATCCCCCAAGATCTCTCACATGAAGGAAACCCAAAGAAGGAGACTTTATAGAGTCAAAAAGTGGCTTCATAGGCACACCTGTAAAGCAACATGTTTATTTGTAGATAAAGCATGTCTGAAAACACAAAGCAACCATGTAGGAAAATCAAGTCAAAAGGATTTCAAAGGGGTCCCTCGGGAACTCAATGTAAAAAGGGGTCCACTCAAGGGACACGATGTTTGAAAGTGTGAAAGAGATGTTTTTTCTCAAATCGATTCGACACCAAGGATTCCTTTTGAAAGATGTTCACTTCATCAATGAATTTGAAAGGAAGAAGATGCCCCCTTGTGAGGGGAAGGTAAAAGCAGCTACCACCTCAAAGGAAAATTCTCAAGTTCTTTGTGAACCCATGGTGAAGGAAACATGTTTTGTTAGGTCCAAGTCAAGAATGCAATTCTTGAAAAAAGTTTGTAAAGATTCTCGAGAAAAGATTCATTGGAAACGAATACATTTTCTAAAAATCAATCATAGAAATGGCGTTGTTAGACATGAAAGGGACAACTCAAGCAAAGAAGAGAGAAAGATAAGAAAAGAGCTAAAGAGAAACAATTACAAACAGAGGACACAGGGGTGATCTGATATTTTGGGGTCAGAGTTGCTCATAAATATATATATAAATATAATAATAGTATATAAATGAACTATCATCAACCCCCTACTATATTAGACCATGTGAAGAATGCACAAGAAAATAAAGTGAAAATAAAAAAATTGGGTCAACATGGAAGAATGATGATACAACTAGAAGAAGGTTTACGACACAAAATCACTCCTATATCCAAGTAGCAACAAGGGTAACAAGGGTCATCCAAGAACACATAACACGATCATGAGGGAGCACATCAAAACACACATATATCTAATCTAAAGATAAAGAAGAGGCCTCCCCCTAACACTCATCGACCAAGAGGTCATCCGTTTCCTAATCTAGATCATAATAAGGGGAAGGAGGACAAACCTACAGTGGTCAAATATTAGGGGGAAGAGCTTCTAACCCTCCCACAATAAGGGCTAAGGAAGAAGGCCCCACAAGGTCTTCTCCAGTAGGCTCTTGTGGAGCTATGGTCAGTGATTTCATGAAGATCATTTACAAGGTCAGAACTTCATCCAGAGAGTTAAACATGCACTTTACCGAAGTTCCATGTCGTACCTCAATAGACAGAGAAGGTTGTGCCCAAGATTCACTACTTGGATCACTGAATGACTCGGGAGTAGTGACAAACTCAGGGGAAGCCAAGGTTGGTTCCATCACTAGGACAAAACAAGTCAGCGCAATACCACCTTTTGGAGAAGGTGGGATCCTCTTACACCCTTCATTGTTGGAAGGGCCATCCTCTACCTTCTCCTTTGTCGGGGGATGTGAACTCCCCATAGATGAGGTAAGAGGCACAAAGGAAGAGGAGGAGAAAATTATGGCAGATACCACCAAATTATTCGACATATCTATGGGTTTAGGGAATGGCAGGATATCCACAAGGGACATCAACAAGGATGACTCAACTAAAGGAGCAATAAACACCTGCACCTTTTTGGGGTCAGGCATACTTGTGCTCATAGTGAGAACCGAAAGCGAGACTAAACTCGATTGAATAGAAGCAAAGGGGAGGAGAGAGGAGGACGCATCAAGAGGCCCTGAAGTAGGGGTGGTCGACTCCTCTTCCTTCTTCTATAAAGTAGCCTACTCAACTTCAAGCTAGAGATCGAAGGTTGCTAAGGGATGAAAGGCTCCTACTTAGCCATGGGAGTGTCCACTTCAATCGTTTCCAGTAGAAGGACAGGCTCCTGAATGAGAACAGGAGGAAGAGATTGGGAAACAATAGGGGGAGTCGACTCTAATGCCTTGGCAGCAGGCCTCTTCCTATTTATTGATATGGGAGAAAAAGCAGTGGGATGCAACGGAGGCCGAGACATAAAGGATTCCTCACAGGGACCCTTTCCTTTTCCATACAAGTAGTACCAAGGTCCAGGTGGTTTAGTAGGGAGGTCTGATATCCTGATCTTAGGTTTATGCCAAGCAGGTATCATCAAACTTAGTGGGTAAAAGCCAGGCATATTCATCCAAAACCCTTCTCTGGAAAGAGGAGTGAGAGAGCTATCCTGAGGATGGGGAAGCTTCTCTTTTCCTTTTTGAGGAGAGGAGGCAGTCAGCTGTTGTGCTACCAGAAGGGTCAATTTCGGTTGTCCCTTGCTCTCAATCTTATACTTCACATAGTTCTTGTAAAGTAGGCCCGTTCTTGGAGGGAGCGAACCGACTGGGACAAGCCAAAAATGATCCAATGAGTAGCCCCCATGGGACACCAATGACTGGTATCCAGTGTCATGCACTACATGCACAACACCTTCGTGGGAAATTTCAAACACTTATGAATGATGGAGGCGATTCCATTCATGGAAGCTAGCCAAGGTATACTGAACTTCATCCTGAATAAATTCAACTCTAAAATAAAATCAAATACCGTGTCTACAGCCCTAGGTCCAACTAAGACAAACAAAGTTATCGAGCTGTACAGCTTGAGAGAAATACCATCATGTGTACGGATGGTAGATTTCATTTCTTCATACTCCTTTCTATGCAATGAATTAAGCCACAACGTCTCTTTTGTAATAAAATTCACTCAGCTCACAGGAGCAACTAAGATCCCCATCATAATGTTTCCATTGAGGCGAGCAAGAATGTAGAGGGGAGAGGGCTTGTTGTTCAAGGTCAAATCCTATGATGTGAACGTCATGTTTGGTGAGTCGATCATAGGATACGTAGTAGGAGTAACCATGACCATGTTAACATACACCTCGGGCCGAGTGGTAGAATCAGAGGGATCGATAATCTTGTTGGCAGAGTGTGACGGAAACAGGTCCGTGTATATCTACAACTTACTATTCACTTTTGCCACCGATTTGTTTGTATTTTTACTTCCATTGAGATGAATAGTACCATCCTTGATGCGGCCCTATATCTTGTGATGCAGGCGCAAACATCGTTTGTTATCATGTCCATTAACTTAATGGTACTAACAAAAGGTATTCACATCGTACCAACTAGGGTAAGGTTCCTTGAGAGGTTTAGGGTTCTCCAAGGTTGTGATCTTATCCTTTAGCAACTTCTGCAAGATGGAAGAATAAGATTTTGCTAACTTTGTGAACTTTTTGTTGTGTCTAAGGCCATTATCACTCATAGTGGCTACTACATTCACAACAGCCTTACCCTTTCCAAAGATTGATACAATGGACTTTCCTTATGAACAAGAGCGTGAGGAGGATCCCCTGAATTGAACTACCATTTGTTGATATTTGCATAATGCAACGTACAAATGCATGAAAGAAGGGTACTTCATAAGGGAAAACTTCTCTTGCCAAGATCTTTGCAAGTTCCCTATGAACACCTTCTGAACGTTAGAATTGGGTAGTGGGTACAAGATCTATGAGAATAGTGCTTGATACCGCACTATGAAATTAGTAATCTTCTCATTATCCCCTTGTTTGCATCAAACAAGATTTGAAAAGGTCATCTTTGGTCTGATGTTGGCTTGGAACTGTTAGAGAAATTGATTTACAAGTTGATCGAATGAGAAAATTTAGTTATTGGGTAAGGAACAATTCCATTTGAGCTTTGTATCCTCAAGAGATTGAGGGAATATTTTTCCCATCAACACATTGTGATGGAAGAAATCTATACACAGGGCATTAAAGGCAGACACATGTTTGCAGGACCCCTTTTCCCCTATATTTTTCAAATTTGGGAATCTCCATTCCTTGTGGGAAGGGAGTGTTTAAGATTGCTCTTGACAATGGGATATGTCAAAAGAAGGCCTAAAAGATAGGTTGTGCAAAGGCTTGAGAGAGACTTGCCAATTGGCTTTGTATCTTACCCATATTTTGAAGAAGAGTGATCAAAATAGGGTCTTAGGATGACAAAGGTCTAGTGGGACCTCCTCCAGAACTACCACTAGAGCCACCAATGTGACCATTGTTGGAACCACTGCCACCAAAAAGGCCTCCGCCGAAGCCACCTTTTCTTCTAAAGCCACCACCATGGCCTCCCCCAAAACCACCTCTGCCAACACCACCCCCATTGCCAAAGCCACCACCACTACCAAATCCTCCACCACTCAACCGACCAAAACCTCCACTGCTAGAGGTGACAGGAGGGGTGAAACTAAAACCTAAGGGTATTCTATTCACTTTGACAGTTTTGGACCTTTCGAAGGAAGAGGGGATGTTGATCGAGGGGACTGTGTTAGCCATGTACACAGATGTGGGAGGCATCGACATTCCTAGTTGTCTCTCATAATCTTTGAGAGTGGCCCCTTGTATAATATTAGGGTTGTTTGGAAGGGCACATGCTTCAGTTAGACTAGAGAGGCTAACCAGGAGTTCTATACATGTTTGGTTTTTTCCGACCATATACTTTATCTCGCAGATAACCCGAGCAGCTATAGCCAACTTTGGGTCCTTTTCTAGGTGATTCTCCAAGTCACCCAGTCCTTTGTTAATGGTAGATATATATTTTGAAGGGATGTGAATGACCTCATGCTCGTCTATTGATGATGGTGTAGAAAATGCAGGAGGAGTGGGGTCGTGGTCAGTCTCATCGAAGAATCCTACCTCACCCCTCGATAGTTACTCCTGGGTAGATAGACCAATGATAGATCTGGTAAAAAGGCTTGTAGAGAAACCAGAAGTTACCTTCGTCTTCTCCATTGGAAGGTGTCGCACACTTATCCTAAAAATGTACCCAGAATTCATGGGTTGGGTTGTGATGCTCATAAACCTTCACAACACTCAAGCTTACAGTGATCACAAGGTACAAGGGAAAAGTCTTAACACCGACGAATAGGGAAATGTTGCTTCACGTTGGGTTCACCAAAAATGTAAGAGAGGGGGACCAACCATGTCAAGGCTCCAGGTCACAGAGAGTCAAGAGCAGAGGGCTACCCTAACTCACCTCACTCTAAAGGGTATCTTGAAATAAGGATCAAGAATGATGAGGACTATAATGTACTTTAATCACTCTACAGATCCTGAACTTAGGTTTGGGCTAGGTGAGCTACTTTTTGGAGTTGGTACTATGCCTTAGACAACTCTCTATCTGAGGACACTAGTACAATTCTAGGACATCAGCATGGTGTGCTGGCATCTCCTGGGTGCATTGGCATCCGTACAATCAGAAAACAATGAACACAATGCAAACTACAGAAAAAAAAATTGATAGCCTAGCTAGTTAATCTTGACAATAAAAATAGAATGAGAAAGTATAGGAAGTAGAGACTAAAGTGATAAAGTAAGTAAATGAGGAATAGGGTGACAAAGATAATCTCACAAAGGTGCTTGTTTGCTAGCTAGCTCCACGCATACTTTCACCTGCACACAAGCAAGAAAGGGAAAATTGTTGGGGCTGTATAGGGGCCTACCTCATTCAGACCCCCGTTTTAGTGTTTCCACCTCCACGAACAACCAAAAAGCAACGAAGTAGAAATATGTGATAAAGGAAAGAAAGGAAAGCAATACACACTACAAAATAGTATACACACTACAAAATAGTATTATGTTGCTCGATCAAATCACAAAGGATAGGAGCGAAACGTTACCACCTCCATCCAAAAGCTCACTAGCCAATGGAGGAGAATACAAACACGGCAAGGTCACCACAAGCGCGACTGTGATGAAAGGAGATCTCACAAGACCCCAAGCCCACATTGCTATAGCTTACTTCACACTTGCTATGTGGAGTTGATGGAGTGTTGTTGTTGCTGCAATGGAGTGTTAAAGTGTTGTTGAAGAGTGAAGTGAATGTTGGGAGTGCTAAGAGAATCTCAATCTATTTCTTATAGGATGAAATGAGATGAAGATGAATGAATTTGAAGGAGAAGTGTGAAGAGAGGGATGTTACAAATCGACCCCAATCGAAAGTGTAATGCCTCTGCCAACTTCAGACATGCGAATTCATCAGGGATGGCGGCACGTCGTGCAAATGTCTGCACGTCACGCATGCATCCCTGATAGAAATTATCTCACCAACACAACAAACAAATTCCAAGTGGAAGGAAGGCAGTTGGGTGATGTGGAATTTCACCTTCAGATTTGATTTTCCAAGGTGAGGTTATGTAAAAGGGGAATTTGCATAAGGGGTGCAAATTCGCTCCTATACAATTTCCTTAATGATTTGCACAATGACTTATATGATTTCACTTATCAAGTTCACATTTCCCCAACATTAATTTCTTATCTTTAAAGCTTGAAGAATGCCCAATGTTTCCTTAAATTCACACATCTAGATAAAGTATTACAAGAGTTGGACCATTGTACCACAAATACATTTACCATAACTCCACCCTTGGAACCTAGGTTTTTTTTTTAGTTTCACAAGGTTCATCTCTATTTTCTTGAATCCTAAATATGGATTTCCCATTCATTCCCATCTTCAATGTACAACTTGAAAGAAGAGATCAACAAAAAGCAATAATATGGCCACAAGCTCTCTTCCCAACCATAGGATTGACAATCAATCCACCCCCAAGCTCTAGGGTCACATAGCTCTTCCTTACACACACATCACCATCATTCACAAGGGTTCCTACAACATACTATGCAAAATGCAAACACACATACTATAATTCATCACCCTATCCCTTAAATAGCTACTCACATAAAGAGATACCAAAACAAGATGGAACTCCACAAGGAAATCCTAAATACACAATTTTAACAATTACCCCAAAATGATCTAGCATTGAATTGCACATAAAATTCAAGCATAAACAATATTCATTAACATCTAACAAAGATCTACAAAATGGCAGACCTTACTAAACAAGAGAAAATCCAAAAGTGGTGGCCTCTTCTTCTCCAAGCCTTACTCTTTCATTCATCGTCTCCCATCCTCTCCTCTTTCTGCACCAAGAATTCTCTTTCTGAAAAGGGGAAGGCACCCAAAGGACAAAAGCCAAAATTGATTCCAAAAAGAGAAGCCAAGGAAAAATGAAGGAATCCCCTCCTCCTTTCAAAGAGAAGGAATATATAGAAGGAAAAAGGCAACCAACTCCTCATAACTTCCCAACTACCCAACCAACTCCAATTTTCGCCACTTTTCATAAGTGGGAAATTAGAGTCAGTTTTAGACTTTATTTAAGGGGTTTTATAGAATAAAAATACCCCTAACCTATAGACCTACCACCTAGGGCACTTTTAAAACAATTAAAACCATAAAAGACTTTATAAAACATAAAATAAGTAATCACATTTAAAATGTGATTCAAAGTTATAATAAAACAACCTTTCACACATACACAATCCTTACAAACAAGGTTAAAACACATATCCTTGACAAGAGTAGGATTTCACAAGAGTAACATAAGGGAAGTAGCTATGTGACCATTTCATCAACATTGACCTATTTTAACCTATTTACTCAACCAAGAAAAGGTGTCAATGTTTCTCATAATAATGGTAACTAAAACAAATGGCATATGAAAAATAACCTTCCAAGAATAATAATCGACTATTTAATAATAGTAAGAGATCATGTTATTAAATATCAAAATATTACCACTTATTAATAATCTATTTGACCTATAGTGAGTACTACTACAAAAAAAATATTGAATATCAATCATTACATTTATATCCTCACTTACTCATACTCATAATATAAAATTACCTAACATGATGAAATCCATTAGTATAAATAATGATATTACTAGTAATGAAACATCTTAATCATTGCATGCTTATGCAGATAGGGAATATACCTCATTTGGCTATCACATGAAATCACAACAACCACTAGTCAGTTAGTTAACAATCAAAAATATAAACTTAATGTATAGGAATAATAATCACTAACATATATTGTCCAACACAAAACAACATAAAATATAGGACATAAATCATTGATGACTAATAGGATCAATAAGGCCACAAGGGGTGGGATCTTACAATATCCCGTCGTAATCGAAGAAACAAGAATAATTTTATCAACAACCAAGGGAGAGGGCATTGAAACCCTAACGATGGTTTTCTCAACAAGCCTCAGCAACTCAAGGCTCGTAGAAGCCCTAATTTTGATTCTAGGCCTCTTTCTCAATAGAGGCAGTCATTGAACAATGGTGCCAAAGAGTCTTTTGTGCCTCAGAGGTATTTAAATCAAGGTTATCAATGATAGGAGCAGAATGGGCCTTGCACAAATATGCAGAACCATTTTTCGTAGTCCTCCCTCAAGAAATTTCCTTCAACCAGCTAGAGGTATTAGTAGATATGTGGATTCGAGGATGCACAAGGGAAATAAAGAAATGGGGTTTCTAGCATGAAGGCTTGGTCCTTGGAGATGGGAAGATCGTGGGAAAGAAAAGGAGAATAATGAATCTAGAAGTTCTTTGTTGCAGAATGACAAAAAAGATGGTTAGCAAGGTTCCAAGCCTTCAACGTCAGCTACAAATGGGGGGTTCAGGGAAAAGGCATCATGGGTTAACCCCACACCTAAGGTGAGTCTCTCAAATTCCCAAATGATGAAAATATTCTTAGATCTAGAAGAGAATGCTTTAGTGGGTCAAGTATGGTGGGATAAATCATCTCTTTTGTAGATCAATGAATGGGTAGCCTTGATTCGGTATGTTTCTTTTGATTTATACCTACTTTCAAAGGATTCCTTTTTAATTTTGTTTGAGAATAGGGAGGTGAAAGAAAATATTCTTAATAAGGGTCCTTTTTGGTTTGGAAAATCCTTCTTGGCTTTACAATGTTCGAAATTAAAATTTTCGGGTGAGAGTTTTTGGGGGTCAAAAAACTAGTTTGTTTTACTTTGTCAAAACTCCCATTTGAATTTTCTGATGAAATTTCTTTGAAGACAATGAGGAATACTTTGAGGGAGTTTTTTAGGGCAGATTGTTTCATTGAATGGGGTTCTCAAATGTCTTTGTTGTGGGTGTTTGTGAATGGTCCTAAAGTCATACCTAATGAGATCTATATTCTCTCAAAGTTTGGGATATGGAATCAAAACCTATTGTATAAAGCATATTTGAATTGCAAGCATGATATTGGGTTTGGATCTAAGTTGGCTTTCCTCCATATATATTTTGGGACGGTAAATGTGGTCCCTTCTCGAGAAGTGGAAGGGAAATCTTCTACTCTTTTAAATGGTATTTTCATGGGCCCTAGGTCGGGCCCTAAGGAGTTTTTTTCTTCTTCCTGTCATTTTCCTGTGTTGGCCCTTATGCCAATGGGTGGGTCTTATATTGACAATGAAATTCCCCCTTGGACGAATTCACCCCCCCTCACAAGGTTTTGGATTTACCGTCCCTTATAAAAGAGGTTTCTAAATAGCATCTAATGGGTATGGTCAATGAGATAGTGGAAAAAGTTGAAAATGATATTCTTGTTGAGATTATTGAGGAAGTGGCCCATGAAGAGGATGTGGAACTTGTTTCATCCCCGTTTCCTATCTCCCAAACTAAAGTAGTCAATCCTAAGTCTACTTTCCCAAAAGAAAAGACAAGAGGGAGGAAACCAAACAACCAAAAAACCTAAGCAAAAATCACTGCTAGCATTCAATCAACCTTGGAAAGAACCTTGAGATCCACTAGGAAGAGGGTTCCTTTTAATGATGTTGGTTTGTCTGCACAAGGAAAAAATTGTCAATTTGAGGAGGTTTTCAGGTATCAAAAGAACCTAGAAACTAACCCTAAGAAGAGGAGAGAGGATCTCTCTCCTTAGAAGGCATGAAGGTCCTTTCATGGAATGTTAGGGCTTAAATGCCCCTAACAAGTGATGCCTAATCAAGCATCAATTAGAAAGTTTGCAAATGGATATACTTATGTTACAGGAAACAAAGCTATCAGAATCTCTTGCTAAAGATATTTTCAATTCTTGGTATAATTGGAAGTTTCTCTTTGTGGCTGTCAAAGGCACCTTCAGTGGGGTTGCAATTCTTTGGGACCCTAAGAAAGTGGATGTAGTTGCTTTCATCAGTCTAAAAATTATATTGGAACTCAAGTGACTTGTTTATATTCTAGTAACTACTTTTTGATTGTTTAATGTATATGGTCCATGTTCCTCTCCTTTGAAAAAGTGTCTCTGGAAGGAGTTGTATATGGTTTCTTCTCTTCTCCCAATGGGGGATTTGAAGGTGTTCAGGGGGGGTTTCAATGCAGTTTTGAGTTTGGCAGAAAAGAAAGGAGGTATTATCCCACCAGCTAGGGCGGTGGAAGATTTTATATCTTTTGTGGGGTTAAACAAAATGTTTGACTATGTGTCAAAGAATGAGACTTTCACATGAACCAACAAAAGGGGAGAGTTCAGTCAGATTACAGAGAGACTCGATAGATTTTTGTTGTCAAATAATTGGCTTTCCTCTCTACATTATTTCTTCTCCCTAACCACCCAGTTTTAAGCTTGAACCACTTTCCAATTTCTCTTTTTGTTTGCCAAGATAGGCCTTTGATTAAGCGACCTTTCAAATTCAAGGCCATGTGGTTTAGGGATCCTCAATTTATCTCCCTTCTTAAGGATTGGTGGTCATTGTTAGTGTAATTAAATTAATTATTACACTAGCATAAGTTAACTTAGGTCATATATCATTTAGTCCTAGGTTGAATTTTTAATAAATAATTTAATAATGGGGTAATGTCCCCTTCCATGTTTGTAGGGATAAGATTCCTTCTAGAAGATGAGTTGTCCTTCTAGAACTTATCTTGACATTTAATAATTTCCTAGATAGGGTTCACATGTTGTCACATGTTGTTAGATCATGACACATGGCAACATCTCATGCATCTTAGGTTTTCTCTTTTTCCTATATAATCAGGCATTTTGTTCATTTGTAACATATCATATCAATAAAATATCAATCTATGATCTAATGTTGTAGATCAATAGCAATCTCTCTTTGCAACCCTTAGTTGCAACACTTTCTATGTGGTGTAATTTCTCTTGGAAAGATCCTTTGAAGTGTGTGTAGCTTCATTGGATGATTCAACATCCATCATTTCAACATGATATCAGAGCATGTTGAATTCTAACAGTTATCGGGTCCTTTTTTCAAGGGTTCTAGAATGTTTCAACTAGTTACCAAGTTAAAAAAATTAAGAGAAAAGATTAAGGTTTGGAATGTTACTCATTTCAAAAAAAAAAATTGTGGAAAAAGGTAGAATAGAGAAGGAGTTTTTAGAGTTATATGAATCTATCATAAAAAAAGGAATGGATGTCTCTACTTTTGACAAAGAGAAATCTTTGAAGGCTGAGTTGGATGAATTTTTGTGCAGAGAGGAAGTCTATTGGCGGTAAAAAATATAGAGAGCTCTGGTTGAAGTATGGGGATAAAAATACCAAGTTCTTTCATGCTTCAACCAAGATTAGGAGGTAGTTAAAAAATATTTTGTCTATTGATGGGGAGGGGGGTGTCTCCCTTTCTTTAGCCAAGGACATTGAAGTAGAGGCGGTCATATTTTTTAATGGTCTCTTGGCTCCTACACAAGGGAGTTCTTCCATTGACCCCGTGAGTTTGGATTACATCCCCAATTTAATTTCAATGGAACATAATAATATGCTTATGAGTGAGTTCACATTAGAAGAGATCAGAAAGGTGGTCTTTTCAATGGGCTTAGACAAAGCTCCTAGCCTTGATGGATACACTACTCTTTTCTTTCACAAGTGTTAGGAGTTTGTAGGCAAAGATGTTCTCCTCGCACTTGAAGAGTCTAAGAAACATGGAAATATCTTGAAAGAAATCAATAACACTCTTATTGCACTAATTACAAAGAAGACTTACCTTGTGTCTTTTGCTGATTTCAAGCCTATCACTTTATGTAGTACTTTGTACAATATTTTCACCAAAGCAATTTCTGTCAAACTGGCCACTTTGATTCCTCTGATTATTTCTGAGGAACAGGGGGTTCTTTCTAGGTAGAGAAAGGGTGGATGGAGCCATCTTTGCACATGAGGTGCTACACTCTCTTTAGGAAGAAAATAAATCAATTGTTATTCTAAAACTAGATATGTTGAAAGCTTATGACAAGGTGAATTGGTAATTCTTGTTGGCGGTTTTGAAAATTTTTGGCTTCTCATACAAATGGTGTAAGTGGATTTAGTCATGTATATCAGGCACATGCTTCTCAGTTTTAGTTAATGGGGCTCCTTGTGGCCACTTTAATGCCACTCAAGGTGTCAAACAGGGGGATCCTCTTTCCCCTTTTTTGTTCATTCTCATAGTTGAAGGTCTCAGTCATGTGATCTCTATGGCTAATTGAAAGAACCAATGGAGAGGTTTGAAATTGAACAATGTCCCTTGGACAATAACTCATTCTCTTTTTGCAGATGATACTTTATTATTTGGCCAAGCCACACTAATAGAAGCCAAAGCTATGCAGAGTGTCCTGCTAGTTTACTCTACCTTTTCAAGTCAATTTTTGAACAAGCAAAAATATAAGATCTTTTTCCTTAATGTGAATTTTATGGTACAAGGCAGGCTCTTAAGATTTTGGGGTTTTAAGCTAGAACAACTTCCTTGTAGATATCTGGGTGTGTCATTCTTCTCAAGAAGGGAGAAGAATGATTATTGGGACAAGGTCATTTTATCTACTTCCAACAGAATCTTGACCTGGGGAAATCAAAATGGTTATCTCTTGTAAGGAAACTAGTCATGATCAAATCTATGCTTGAGGCTCTAGCAATATATTTAATGTTAGTTCTAAAGATTCCAAAAGGAAAATCACAGGATTTGCAAAAGGTTTTTAGGGATTTCCTGTGGGCAAAAAATGTTAAGGCTAAGAAAAAGTTACCTTTGGTTGCTTGGGAGAAGGTCTGTCTTTCAAAATAATTTGGGGGGGGTAGGCTTGAGGGACATGATTCTTTAGAGTAAGGATTTAGGGGCTAAGATTTTATAGTAGATATATCAAGATCCAAATGAAAAATGGTGTCAAGTTATGTAGAATAAATATTTGGACTCTATGGAAAGAGAACGGATATTCACTTTGAAAAACCCCTTGTTGGTTCCAAGGTTTGGAATTTCATTATCTCTTATAGAAGCCTTATTCTCCCTCACTTGTCATGGATGGTTCAAAATGGTAATAAAGCCATTTTTTGGGATGATTCTTGGAATGGGCATCAACATCTTCGGTCTTTCAAGAAATGGAGTGCTATCACAGTCATATTAAAGAGGATTTGGGGCTGCAAGGTGAGGGATTATTTGAATCTGGATTATTCCTCCTATCCACCCATGGCCAGGTGGAGAGCTTTTGACTCTCTACCCTTCCCAAAATCTTTGAAGAACACCCTTCACAAAGAATTGGAGTTTAGGAGAATTTTTTCTCAGATAAGGAAGATGAGATTGTCTGGATCAAATCCAAAACAAGTGTTTACATGGTGAAGGAAGGTTATATGTCTCTTGTTGAGGCTGAGAAATCATTGGATTGGATACATTCTTTATGTTGGAATCCTGTTGTGCTCCCTAAGGTGGGAGCATTCACGTGGTTGGCATTGAAAGACAAAATTCTAACCAGTATGAGACTGGATCATCTAGGTATTACTCCACTCTTTCCTTGTGTTCTTTGTGGTAAAGCATATGAATGTACTGATCACTTGTTATCATGTGACTTTGCACAAAGATGTTGGGGTTGGTTATTAAGCAAATTGGGTTGGCATGGGCCTCTCCTAGGCACTCTTCTACAACTCTTTCAATGTTGTCCCTAGTCAAATCCTCTTTCTATGCATGCATCTGGAATATTAGCCCATCTATTGTAATATGAAATATTTGGCTTGAGAGAAATAATAGTATCTTCAAGAAAAACTCTATGGATGTTAATTAGTTAATCTTAAGGGTTGAAGCTTATATCTTTGAATCTGTGATGTCCTTTGTTTTCAAACAGCTGCACATTTTAAACTCCTTTGCTTGGGATGTTTGGTTGCTCAAATCATTTTCTCTCCTTAAGCTACCTCCTACCCATGGCTCGACACATAATCATATGCCTATTGTAATGAGAAACTTGGTTCAATGGTCCCCCCTCTTTTGGTTGGGTAAAATTGAATTTTGACGGGGCTTCTCATGGTAACCCTGGAATTTCAAGGGTAGGGGTGGTCCTTGGAAATCATAAAGGTTTTGTTGTCAAGGCTTCCTGTCAAACTTTGAATATTGGAACCAATAATGTGGCCAAATTTTTTGCACTAATTATTGGTCTGGAACTAGCAATTAGTTGCAATGTCTCTCATATTGTGATTGAGGGGGACTCACAAATTGTTACCATGACTCTATCTAAAAAGGATCATGGTGCTTGGCACCTCAAGTATTTGCTTCAACATGCTCTCTCTCTACTCCATAAGTTTTTATATTTTCATATCCAACATTGCTATAGGGAGGAAAATTTGGTGGCCGACAAGCTGGCCAATAGGGCAATTGATTTCTCTCTTTCTTTCACTTCCTTCTTTCATGTTGATTTACATTATATATTGTACCAATGTTTCCTAGTTTTAGCAGCTCCTTTTGTATTCTTGTTCTTTGATGGCATATATGGTGTTTCAGTTATTGCACAGTCCTCTCGACGTGCCTATGAAAGACAAGTTGTAATATCATTCTCTTTGGAATTATTTAGTACAGGAGTGTTTCATGTCTGACGATCCCCTTGAAATTGTGAAATCGTAAGCTTTGGTTTTGGTTGGTGGTCCCTTTAATTCCTATTTTGATCGACCATTTTGATATTCCAATTGGTTGGTTGTGTTGCTCTTCTCAACATCTCAGTGTTTACTCTTGAGTATGATTGCCTCTTTTTGAACGATCCTCATGAAATTTCAAGAAGGTGCAAATTGGATAGTCCTCACAACGTCCTTGTATTGGTTGAATTGGAGGATCTCCATAACATCCCTATTTTGCTCAATCGGATGGTCCCCACGATGTCCTGGTATTACTCATATTAGATGGTCTCCATGATGTTTGTGGTCTTGACTATTGGGTTGTCCCCACGACGTCCTTATTTTTCTCAATCAAACTATCTTCACAATGTCCTAGTATTGCTCAAATCGGATGATCTCCTTAACGTCTACCTTGTCTTTCATTCTATGCTAGCATTGTTGAGTTGGCTTTCAGGTTTCATAGACTTTTTGTTGAGTTGGAATCTCTTGCTTGCTCTGATCAAAAGGATTTATTGGCTTTGGTACTTTGTTTTTTTTCTATTTCCATGATGGTCCCTTTGACGTCATTGGCTTCTTCAATTGGCATGATTGGTTTCATTTCAAGAGTATCATTTTTGTCTGGGTCGGATCTTGTCATCTAACTAGGCACGATCTACTCAAGATTTCCTAATTAAGGAACAACCTTTGGTGGTGTAAATGTTTGCATTGGTTTCTTATAGGAGTCATTTTAGTAAAATATCTCTTCATTGGTGGCATTTTTCATTAATTGATAGGTGTATTGTGGTTGTGTCATTGTCCTCTAGTTCAATGTAAATTGGCAAGTTGGGTTGTGCGGAGGATGTTTGGAACTTGTGTGTGTTATTTCTCACATGAATGAGTTTTTATTGCCTATCATTTGTTCCTTGGGTGGTGTTATATTCTATTTTTAAATGTATTTATTGGCAAGCTTTTGTTTGACTATTCCATTTGGGATGATAATCTCTATTTGGCAAGGTTATGGATTAGTATTTTTTTATCTCTTTGCTCTTATTTTTTGGGTCTCATTATGGATAGTCTTTTTCATATCTATGTTCCTCCTAGGTATTTGGAATCCCATGCTGATTCCATATCAAATTGCTTTTGTGGAGCATTCCCACAAGCGGAGAAGGAAATTATCAGGGTTCTAAATAAGGAATGGCTTCAAATACATCCAATATCCTTGCCTCATGAGTTAGCTTCTATGTTCTTTTCCAACTTAATGGGAATTCTCTGGTGCAATGAAATAGTGAAATTCACCATTGGTAGTTTCCTTTAGCTTCATGCCTATCCAATGCACTTGCTAGAACCGACTCTAGAAAATTATGACTCCAAGGCTGGCTCTAATTTGGTGGGTGCTATTTTCTGTTGGGAGGCTCTATTATCTTATGTTGTTTTATGTTTTATCCTAACTGAGATGGTGCAAGATTTAGTGGCTTCTCGTTCTTCACGGTTCAGGGCTCAACTTTGGCTTCTACATCCTTCTTTGGGCTATTGTTTTGCAAATAAATTGAAATTCCTCTTCAAAGTTGTTCAGTTCTTGCTTAATCATGTAATGGAGGACCCCTTCTATGAACCCTATTTTGTGCCCCCCACTAACCTTGCATCCTTAGATGCGATTGGGATATAATTGCTTTGGTATACATGTGGTATTTTGGGCTTCTGCTATTACGAATTCCATCTACTTTTTGTCTGTACCTACATTGCTCTCACTCTTGTTGTTTGGAATGGTGATCGTCAGCTCAGTTTGGGCCTTTGTAATACTCTCTTTGCAAAAGTTTTGTTGCTTGTCTGGTGCTTACAGATATTTGCACCCCTGCTCCATGTAAATCTTTTTTTGCATTCAATACAATCTTATAGTAGCCTCACCACTTTTACTTAAAAAATTAAAATAAAAGATAAAAATACACATATTCATACAAAAAAAGGATTGGTGGTAAAAAGGCACACCCTGAGAGTCACATGGGAAAAGCCCAAAAAATCATAATGTCTTGGGCCACACCCAGAAAGTAGAATACATTATAATAAAAATAAAGAAAACTGCTAAGTGCCCATGATGGTGCCAGCAGAGGGTGGTGAGTCCTTATCATCCAGTTTACCCCATACAACAATGGGGTCCAAAGCGACGTCAGGAGGATCCCAACCATTTTCATCCTTATCTTTATCTTCATGGTGAGGAGAAATCGCCAGATCCAAATGTGGAATCCATTTAGAAGTATTAGTTGGCCAACCAGAAATGTCTCCAGGAGCTCCACCAGAAAGCCACCCAAAAGCATCGTCGCTACACCTCGGTGCTCCTCTTGAAGACCACCCCAATTCAACCCAAGGAGGAGGAGAGGGTGACCGCTTACAAGGATGTGAGTTGAAATGAGGAGGAGCCTGAGAACGAGGGTGAGCCTAAAAGTCCTTGGAAGAACCACTTCTTTGCCAACCTTACAAAGGCGACTGGCCCTAGGAGGAAGTGGGATAGGGAGACACATGAGCTACGGTGTAGGGGGAATCCCCCAATGGTTCAAAAAATCTTGAAGGTGAGCCACTTCAAGCACAACATTATTGTTTTTCACTTGAATCTGCAAAAATATGTTACAAAAATAATGGCTTTAGAATATAGAGATGCATTTTTATCAATCTAGTTGTTAGAAAAAAAGTAAGAATTTCTATCTTTCCAAATATTGAAGAGTATTTCCACCCTAAAAGTGTGTCAAATCTAGGTATACTTAGTGAGGAGCCTAGGAGAGTATCCTAGCAACACCATATGCTAGGAGAAAGGCTTCGGCTAAAAGGGCCAAAAGAAGTCATGAATCCAATTCCACATTTGTTGAGATCTAGTACAGAACCAAAAGAGGTGCTTAAAAGATTCAGCCTGCACACAAAAAGGGAAACAAGTGTCTTGGACCTCCAAGTGAGAAAGCTAAGACCCAACTAGTAAGCCTTGGAAAATAATACACCAAGCAAAGTGGGTGAGCTTGGGATCAAAATTGAAAGGTCCCACATAGAAGAAAACCTCTTGTTCCAAATAGACACTAGAGACTAGAGATGCCACCTCTAGTTCAAATTATTAATCATCAAATAATGAAGCGAAAGCCATTGATATCCAAGCCGAGACTTGTAATTCCTAAAAAGGGTGTCTAAAAATCACTTCTAATCTTTACACCAAGGCTTAGTGGAGCAAATACCCACTTTGCGAAGCATATCAACTAAAATGGCATTCACCAGATCATTCAAAGTTTCACGATCATCATTTTTTAAGCCAAATTTGGCTCAAAAATCTACCCATGTCATAATGCTCATCATGGGTCTATGAAATAAATCTTGAGGGGTTTGAATACCCTTTTTGTGGAACTTGAGAACCTTAAGCTAAGGAAGCTTGGCCATAGGTTGACCCATATTAGCAAAAAGAGGAGACCACCAAATACTCTGTTGATTGAATGAGATCTCATCTCTGAAACCAATACTAGTCCATCGGAGTCAGGGCTTGAAAGCCTCCTAGGCATGCCAAATACTTTTGACAATAAAAGTGCCCATAATTTAAACAAGCTCCTTCATAATGAGAAGGGTGTGCAAACCAATTCCCTTTTAGGAAGGTTTGTGAATGGGATATCCCATTGCAATATAGTGCCTAAGAAGAATTTTCCAGGCCTCATTACCATTAAGAGCATGAATAATCCATTTGACACATAGAGCAGTCCCTTGTCATTGAGTGGAGAGAAGGCTAAGCCCACCAAAATCTCTAGGGAGTCAACAAAACTCCCAAGCAACGCGGTGAAAGCCTTTGCGAGTCTTAGAGGAGGCTCAAAGAAAGTCTCTGAGCAACTTTTCCAACTTTGCATAAGAGGCCTTGGAAGGGGTCCAACATGAGGAGTAGTACACATGGGTCGTTGCCAAAATTTTATAGCACACCTAGAATTTACCAACCAGAGAGCAGCTTGGTAACCCAAAATACAAACTTCTGCTCAATTCGAGAGAGAACCACTTGTCAAAGATTAATAGAGGAGGCCTAGTGAAAAGTGAAATGGATGCTAAGAAATATGAAGATTTCCCTTGGAGCAATCTACTTCCACCCAAACTGTTGAATCCAAAGAGGGTTGGGAAGGAAGGACTATCAATAACACAGTTTTGTGCAAGTAGATGGCGGAGCCAAAGGCCAAGAAAAAGGTTTCAAGACAACCAAGGGAAGCTTTGACATTATTTTCTTCTTCCAACAAGGTGAGAAAGGAATCATTAGAAAAGTGGCCATTGACAATCTGAGATGGTGAGTTAGGCAAAGAAAATCCCTAGACAAGCCCATGGGAGACAAGTGAGCAAGAAGGTAGCCAAAACCCTGAATAGCTAGAACATATAATGAGGGGGCAAGCAAGTAGCCTTGATGGATGAAGCAAAACAGACCAAAGGATTAGGACTGGTGGCCATTAATGGTGATGCAAGCTAAAGCCTCAAAAAGTAGCATTTTCACAAACTGAATGAAATTAGGTCCAAAGCCCAACACAAAAAGCATATCCAAAATGAAGGGCCACTCAATGCAGTCATAGGCTTTAGCAAAACCATTTTTTAAGAAAATGGCTTTTTGATTTGAGCATCTTGCCCACTCCATACCTTCCCAAACAACAATTATGTTATCCAGAATGAACCTAGAATGAAACCAATTTGTTCAAGGCACATAATTTAAGGCAAAAGGTGGCAGATCTTTAAAGCAAGGGATTTGGCTATTATTTGGTAGGAGACATTAAGGAGCTTGATGGGCCACCAGTTGCAAATATCCTCAAGATCACCAAATTTAGGTATGCATTTAATAGTGTCTTTGTTGATGAGATTACCTAGGGAGTTAGAATAAAAAGCTTCATGGTAAAATTTATGCGGATCACTTCCCACACTGTCCCAAAGGGATTTGTAAAACTTGCACTAGAACCCATCAATTCTTGGGGCTTTGTCATTGCCCATTATGCTCATGGATTCTTTGAGGTCTTCAATCATGATTAATTCTCATAGAAGGATTTTTGGGCTGTAGAAAGCTTGGTTGGCACAATAACAAGGCAATCCTAGAGCGCACTTTGGTGTGTAGTCTTGGGCTGTGAAAACTCACTCATAGTGCCTAAAAAATGATTGGAGAATGTCAGGAAACTCAGTGAGCATATTATTGCCATCTTTGATTTACTTGATGTCAAGCGAAGAGTGTCCAACATGAAGAGCTAGAAAGAACTCTTTCGAGGCACGGTCCCCAATTTTGAGCCAGTGCAATCTAGCTTTGATTTATGCCCCTCTGGCCACACAATTATCAACCACTTTCTTTTGATGTCTTAGCTTTGCAACCCTGACTTGCAGAAAAAGGGAAAGGGGGCTAACCGCTAAAGCCTTAGTGGCTTTACAAAGATTAGAAGTGGTCACCTCATAAGATTGTCTACAAAAGATAGCCAATTGGTGCCAATAGATGTGAAGAAACCTCATAGCACGAGGGATGGCATCATTCCACCACTTGATCCAACTAGTTGAGTAGACAAGTCTATATTCAAGATTCCAAATAGTTCCGATGCGAGCCAACGTGGGTTGGTGATGCAACAAAGAAGTATTTAAAAAGAACTGGGTCCTACTAGCACGAGGCTGCCCCACTTTCCATTCAATGCCAAAATGAATGGTGAAATAATTTGACAGTGTGACATCCACTGATAGCTTAACTGGAAGTGGGGAAGAGCTAGAAAAAGAAAAGAAAGATTGCACATAAATCATGGTATGATCAAGACACTTAAAAAATCATTCAGACCTAGCTCAAAAATTGGACCAAGTGTGCAAAAGAGAATGAGATTGGTAGCGACCAATATTGGGGTCAAAAAGATCCAATTTACTGTGCATGTAAAACTAGGCTTCTCTTTCGCCAGCTGCCCATCTAAATGGTAAAGTACCATCTTTATCATACGCCACCTCAACCATATTAAATTCTCCACAAAGGAGCAAGATAGACATAGGAAATGAGTCAGCAATCCATCGCTAGAGAAGAGATCTTTCAACAACATCATTCGAGACATAAACATTAATATCCCAAAGGAATGATTATCAATGTTCAAAAGAATCCAGATGAGTCGGTGTGTGGGGTCAGATCCATGATCAACCACACAAGTGTGCCACCATGGAGAAAAAAGGATGACAACACCACCACCTCCAACCTCATGATCAGGGCAAAACATTTTACTAGTTGGCCAAATAGTTCAACAAGCTGAAGCAAGCAAAAAACCAACAACTTTAACTTCCTGGAGACAAAACATCAATACTAGCAAATTTCTAAAGAGCAGGCCTAACAAAATACTTCCTAGATAGGTCTATCAAACCTTGAACATTCCAAGAGAGAAAATTCATGTTAAGGACTCGACCATGTCGACGAAGTCCAACTCTTCCAAAGAGGAATAGTGATTCTACAAAAAATTTGGTGGGATTGTCTCAATTTGAATTGGAGGAGATGAATGTCTCCTTTTTTCTTGGATAAATTCTCCTTCTTCAAGAGGTCAAGAAGGACTGCGTGATCTTCTGTGAATTCCCAACATGGGAGGAGACATAGTCGGCTGAGTTGTAATAACAGAGGTAGGCTGAGGAGTAGCAGACGGCCTTGGCTGAGTTGGAATACTATTAGAAATAGTTTGGGCCTTTTTCCCCTTCATTGAAGGGTTTGAAACTTCAATAGATGGCTCAAGGGAATTGGAAACCACCCTTGCATTATTGGACTTGTTTTTTCAGTTGGTAATTGTTGTCCATTTTTCCTCTTGTTTGGTAGTAGAGCCTTCCACCTAGTGGGGCTTTTCAGCTTCCCATGGTGAAGATTGAGTATGGGGAACTACAAGAGGGCAATCCTTGATCTTATGATCAACAGATTGACACTGACAACAAGTGTTGGGTAGACTAAAATATGTCACCCTTTGGGTATGTCAAAAACTACCAATTTGAATATCAATGGACTCTTTCAAGTCCTATGAAAGGTCAACTTCAACATAGACTCATTTTTTAGGGCGAGCTTGAAAAAACTAATTGGGTTCAACACAAATGACTCTCCCAATGGAGGAGGCAATATGCTATTAAAAGTACAGACAAGGCAAGGGTAAGCCAAAAAATTAAATTCAGACTAGAACCCATAACTTTCTGTCATCAGAGATGCTAAAGTCCTAGGACTGAGGCTGAAAAACCAACAAAGAGGACCGGACATACCAAGGACCATGGTTTAGGATTGCCTGAACATGACTGACCTCCACAAAGCGAAAAAGAAAAAGCCTTTGGTTAAATTTTGGACCATACTAAGGCAAACCCCATGAGGGACCCAAGCCTTTTAAACCCATTCTTTAAGCACACTTTCAAATGGAGTCCTCCCAACAAAATAAGCAATAAGAGTATGTTGTTCTAACCATTGACATGTAGAATCAAAATTTGGGATGGGTAAAACCACATCCATCGAAGAATCAAAAGAATTACCTCATGGAGCACTTTCGAAACAAATTTTTGGGGTCACTTGTTTGGAGAAGGAGCCATTGTGTAGAGCCGTTGAATTGCCAACACTAGCAAGAACTATTGGGTTGGAGTCATTTGTAAGCATAATAAAACAACTAAAAAAACTGCAATAAATGTGGCCATACAACATAGAGTAAATGAAAAATATTGCAACTAAGGCACGATATAACGCAAAAAAGGCCAAGAGTGACTACAAAAACAGTATTATTTTTATTTAATAATTATTTATTAACTTAACTAAATTACTTTATTATTAATTTTATTTATTTTAAATTATTATTTTTATTAACATTTATATTTTATATATTTTAACTTTGTATTTTTGTTTACTATATTTTAGTTTTTAATTTAGATTTAAATTTGAAATTATTTGAATTATGTATGTTTATTTTGTGAAATTATAATAATAAATAAAACCTATTTGAGAAAAAAGGGGTAAAAATTTATTGCAACTAGAAAATTGATAGTACAAAGCAGTCAGGGTCTAAAAAGGCACCCAAAGATAAAACCAAGAAGCCTAAGACAAATAAATAGTCCCAAAAAATAAAACAAACAACAAGACCACCCAACAAGAAACATCAACCACCCATGTCCTCTAGGATAAGCCTCTCAATAACTTGGGAATAATCCTGGGATAACTGCTCCCAACCTTCAACCTTCCAACCACCAACCTACTCGGAAGCCCATTTAGCCAAACAATTAGCAACCCTGTTTCATTCTTGAGGAATGTGAATGAAGGAAACAAACTCAAGCATGGAGCTCAATCACAAAATATGACTAACAACAGAGGCAAGTTGCCAATTAACCCCATCCAACTTCTGTTCATTCAACAAATTGACCATGATTTGAGAGTTTGATTCACATATGGTCTTGTGCCATCCAAGAGCATAGGCTCTCTCTATAACAACCAAAATCATCAAACCTTCCATGAGGTTATTGGTTTGCTACCCTTTATAAATGGAAAAGAAGAAAATGTCCCTGTCAAAACTATCTCTTCCAATACCACCAATCCCAACAGGCCCAGGATTACCCCTTGAAGAGCCATCAGTATTGATCTTTAAAACATCCTCTGAAGGAGGGGACCAACCACCAATTCTTTGAACCTTCTTTTTGGCCTAGCGACCCCTTCTAACATAGAAAGAATCAAATGCCAGACCATGCAACACCAATCTATTCACAATCTCTTCATCTCCCCTCTCCAAAGGAAATGACACTTTATATTAGTTTCCATTGTCTCGTAGATCATGCTAACAACCCTTTACCAAATGTGTTGAATCATCAACTTACTTCCACGAAAAAATCCCTATGATTCCTCTCAAGCCAAATCTACCAAAGGATGAAAGTGGGACCAATATTCTAAACAATCTAGAGAAAAGAAGCATTTGTCAGGGGTCTCACCAGACTATTCCAAAAATCAATCAGTGAAGAAGCATGAACACATGGGTGTCTCCAAATACTCTATCAAAAGTGCCAAATAAGCATAGAAAAAGGGAATCAAAAGAACAAGTGGGACAAATCCTCCTCACAACAACCACAAAGAATACAAATTGATGGACCTTGAAAACCCCACTTACGAAGATTATCCCAAGGCAAACATCTATTCCAAGCAAGTGTCCATAAGAAGCAATTACACTTAGGTCAGGAAAAATTATTCTAGACATTTTTCCACCAAGAAAATTTTAACCTCCTATACTTCCAATAAATCAACTCCTGATAGCCATTAGCCACCATGAAGACCCCCTTAGGATCAGGGCTCCACGCCTAGATATCCTTCTACCTAATTGCACTACACTCTCTACCGGAAAGAATATTGCTCAGCTCAACATGATCCTCCTTTGAACCTCCAACTGGCCACTCACTAGGGTCCTTCCATCTAGACACTTCCACCTACCCATAGAAATTAAAAGATTTGAAATCTTTAACTTGAGACCAGCCAGCCTTTGAGAAGCAATGACAAAGATCCTGCAAATAACCACTTGTGAGTCCAATGGTTCACCTTCACATGAAAATTGTCTAAAATATTCTGTCAAGAACCCCTGGGTAGGGTACTAGTGGAAAGAGGAATTCCAAGATAGATCAAAGGAAAATGCCCAATCTAAAATCTAAGGATATAGGAAATTCGTTGTTGAATAAGCACGTGAGTGTTAAAGAAGAAAATAAAAGATTTACCTTCATTTATCTATTGCCCTGAAGCTACGAGGTAAACATCTAATACCTTGTGAAAATTAGTAGCTTCTTTGATCTTAGCCATACCCATCAGAGCAATATCATCAACAAATTACAAATGTGATGAGGAGGCAAGTCGTTACCCCAGTTCCACCCTTGGATCAACCCTTGATTAATACGTCTCTTAATAACTCTCCCCAAACCCTCAGCCAGGAGAAGAAATAAGGAGACAAAGGATCCCCTTGATGAATACCTTTGGATGCCTCAAACAAGGGGGGTGGATCCCTATGGAACAACACAAAGAAGGAAGTAGTTGTGGTACAACTCATCACCCATGTGACCCACTCCTCAGCAAAACCAAAATCCCTAGCACTTTCCATAGAAAAGACCATTTAAACCTGTCATAAGCTTTTAGCATGTCCAGTTTAATAAACATAGCTTTTTCTTTAGAGGTTACCATAGACTGGATAGTTTCAACCGCAATAACCATTCCATCAAAAAATTATTTTTCAACCACAAAACCTCCCCATTCCTCTGAAACCAACCTGCTAATCCACCGCTTTAGTCTTTCTGCCATCAACTTGGACAAAATATTATAGACCACATTATAAAGGGATATGGACCTAGAAAAAATCAACCTATCCACCCATCACACTTAGGAATTAGGGCAAGGAAAGTATAATTCAAATCCTTTAACATATGTTTGTTCCTCTGAGATTCCCATACCACCTCTAATAAATCCAAGTTTATGATTTCCTAGAATTCCTGAAAGAATTCTATCGAAAACTAGTTAGGACTAGGAGCCTTCCATTTCTTCATCTAAAAAATAGTAGCCTCCAATTCCTTCAAAGAGATAAAGCTTGTAAGGTGATCATTAATTTCCTTAGAGACCAAAGAAGGGATACAAACAATGATACAATTTTCTTCCTCCCTCACATCAAAGGAGTCCTCCTTGAATAAAGTAGCAAAGTACTGAGAGGCCTTACTGAAAATATCTCCTTGAGAGGTCAAATGATCAACACTAGAATTCACAAGATATGGGATTGAATTACCATTTCTCTTTCCATTCATAGAGTTGAAGAAAAAATCTTTGTTTTTATTCCCTTCCTGGAATCACACAACTTGTGCCTTCTATTTCCAATAAATCTCCTCCTACAACTCACACTCCTTTGAAGCTTTCAAAGCCTTTGAATCCTCCTTGAGAGACTCCTTCGAAAGGACATGCTCCCCAATCCCATAGGTAATAGTATTCGGAATAGCCTAAGCAGTAGCCTTAGCATGAAAGATGTTGCCAAAATACTTCCTATTCCACCTTTTGAGTTGATACTTCACAAACTACAAATGCTTGAGAAAACAATACATAGCCATACCAAAAGCAGGTCTACCATGATGCCCCCACTCAGCCATATGGTCCTGCAAGGAGGGATCTCACAACCACATAAGTTGAAACTATTAGAATTGGCTATGGAGATAGCCTACCAAGATCTTGAGGCCAAATGGAGAGCATAAAGAGAGAAGATCAATATGACAAGTATAAGATGTATTCTTCTCAATTATGCAAATATGATTCAGTGTTGTGTACAATGTATGACAAACCCCTTAGTTATATAGCCAAGGTGAGACATAAGATGTCATAATATTATGACAAGTGTCTTAATCTTATGATATGAGACAACTTATCACTACTACATCCCATAGTGATGAATTAACTAGGTATAAGACTTTATTTACACCAACACCCCCCTTAAGTCCAACTTAGGGAGTAGCAAATTATTATGCAAATGACACAAAGATGGGTCCCAACTACGAGGCCATGTTAGGTACCCATGTTCAATGAAAAAGAAATCTCTCACAAATGGAGAAAAGGAGAAAAACCAATGGGACAAAACTCCTCCCCAAAAGAGAGATGAAAAAAAATTCTCTGAATGATGTATGAGAAGGCCAAAACCCCATATGAGGAAAAAGAACCCCCATAAGAGAGAAGAAGAGAGATGGTGTGAAGAGAAATGATGCAGCCTCCCCTCAATGTTGAGTCTCCTATAATGATGGTAGAAGCTTGACATTGAATGTTGAAGATGATCCAATCTCCTCGAACAATGTTCCTCCCCTTAGGAAGAAACAAAACCATGAATGTATGCAAGAGTTCTTCCCATTCCTAAAAGGAAGATGATGAAAGATAGATGATATGTGATGATGTCTCTGAAGTATTCTCAAGTGCCTCCATGCCAATGCTAAAAGTTGACACACTCCAAACAGGCGTTTTAGGCCACATTGTTGAAGAGGACAATCCAAAATGTAGTAAAGCTGAATGTAGAACATGATCCAAAGAGAAATATATCCCTTCTAAAGATAAATAAGCCTCCTCCAAATGTTGTCCAAAGGTATCTACAGTCATGTCAAACTGTGAAGAATGATCATGTAGAGATTGAACAAGAGGGTCAAAGTGTTCCCTCGCAACAACTAAAGAAGGATCTTCTCCATCAAAGAGAAGATGAATTTCATCAATGATGTCTTCCAAATCTGCAATATGAGACTCCATAAACAAGTCTAAAATACCTGTCAAGAAGCCATCTAAAGTAGCCAAATATGAAAGACAACGAAGATCCTACTACACTGAATCGCAAGAAATCCATATCTGTAGCAATACAAGCATCAACAATTGCAACAGTAGATGGAGGAGATTGAATGCATGGCTCAAGAACTGGATCTAATGTGAGTACTCCTAAGTGCAAGAATCCAAATGTCTCTTCTAAATCATGGTTCATACTTGAAATGTGATCAACAACTGAAGGAACAATGTCATCATCAAAAGCAAAATTTGCAAAGGTATACAACTGAGATGAATGATCAACCATCCCAGTAGCAATGATCTCTCTACTCTCCAAGTCTTGAATGATGATTGAATCAGGTGTGAACTCCATAGCCCTCCCATCTCCACCATGTGTAATTTGATATATGGAAAGATGATTGTTCGTCAAATGAGGAACACACAAAACATCTTGGAAAGTGTTGTCCCCAAACCAATAGACCCCTTCCCAATTACACTCGTGTATGTATTGTTTCCCATCAAAATAGGAGACGTAGTACAAGGATGAAAGAAGAGAATATAGGCTATGAAGATGCCATATGATGTGATTCTCTTGAATCTAGAAGCCATCTCCTCTGATCCATGACCTGGAAAAGCACAACAAAGAGCATTTCATTTATATCTTGATGTAGAAGCTTGACCTTTGTCCTTTTTAGACTATTTTGAAGAAGGAAGAGGAGGTGATTCAAACATTCTAGAAGGCAAACCAATGTTATTCTTTTTGAGAAGATGTTTCAACTCATCGATATCCTTCTTATAACAATAGTGTTCTTCATGTCCATCCTTCTTGCAATATGCACAAGTAGGCCTCTCCTTCTTAGATGATTCTCCTTTAGAGGGAAATAATTCTTATTCTTTATGTATTTTGCTCTTTTTGTTCTTTTGCTTCTTATCAAGATTCCCTAATTCTTTCTGTACCTTTGACTCACTAGCCAACAATGCTTGTGACTTGGAAGACTTGATTAGAACCATGTTCATTGACTTAGCTTCCTCTTGGTTTAAGAGATTTTCAAAGCCATCAAACGTAGGATCAACATATGATGCTCCCAAAGAAAGTTGATGGGTATGAAATCCAAAACAAACATTGAATACTTAGGACCAAGCTTGGATAACACATTCAAAATCAATTGTAAATCCTCTTTATCAATGTTGCATTCTTTCAACTGTGTTCTTAGTTGCTTAACTTTGGAGATGTAGTCTTGGATGTGTTCAAAATTTTAGGATCAAGATTCATCAAATCATTATCAATCTGATATCCCCTAATCTTATTTGTTTTACCATACAATTTTTCAAAAGCCTCCCAAGCCTCTCTAAGTGTTTTGCATGATTCAACATGAAATTGTAAATCAAATGAGACTAATGAACATATGCATCCAAGTGTTTTCTCACGATTAATCTCCCATCTTCCCAATTATTTAGCATCAGTAGGTTGAGAAATGGTTTCCTTTAGATAGCCTATTAGAATTTTTCCCATGGGATAGTTCCATACAATTTTTTTCCATGTAGCACAATTATGTGGAGTTAGGAGTTCAATTTGAGATTTCCCCATTGCAAGAACACAAACCAAGCAAAAGAATGCAATCAATGACTACAAGATTACCCCCCCCCCAAATTACTCAATCAAGAAACCCCCCAAGCAATATCTGACTTGTGGCACTTTATACTTAGTGCATTTATAGATGCCACTTGCCAAAAATAGCGAAGTGGTCTTGATCTTGGTACATGCAAATGCCAAAAATAGGCTACATAATCAGGTACAATTTTTAGTACAAAATAAGATCAATATGATCATACCACTAAAAGTACATGAAAAATTATGGACTTTCAAAAAAAATTGCACCCAAAAGTGTTATCGTAGGAGTAAGATATGAGCTCCTGAAGTTCTTAAAATGAGGGCAAAGCAACAACACTTGTGAGAATCTACAATTTCTTGGAAATCCAGACACCAAAACCAAAATCTGATTGTACCACTATGAAGAGCGCGAAAATTAGCCCAAATAAAATAAAAAGCTCAAAAAAAGGAGTCAAAATGAGCAAGTTATGGGTGATTAAAGTTGGATTGCCAAAAACAAAATGCAAATGGAGGGGGGTAGGAAAATTTTCAAAAGTATGTTGATGTGGCACTGATGTCAATAGTTTATGAGGCTAAATTTTACATCTTGTAGACCATCAAAAAATAATATACTCTCCCCTCGAAATATGCTATGTTGACATCAAAATATTCTCTGGTTTCAGCAACAAGGGAATGTTTGTCAGACACAATATTCCAAAAGAATATCCTACTGCGGTCTACGTGGCAAAATCTCCTTAAACCTATCGAAATATTATTTTCCTATCACAAATTTATTTTGTTGCTACTGGTTTTAATTTTTATGGGGCTAGTTTTCTTTTAACCGATCACCGCTGATAGGAGGGGCTATGGGTGGCAGGGCCACCTGCCCGCACCACACAGTGCTTCAAAGGTGGCTCGTACCCTGTGTGGTACAAACAGGTCTGCGAACCTGTCTTGTCTGCAGATTTAAAAAAAAAATTGGCCTTTTTTTTAATAAATTTTTTATTTAAAATTTTTCTGAAACATATAATATATCAACTATGACTTTTTTAATAAATTTTTTTAGAAAAATTTCAAATAAAAATATATATATTTTTCAAAAATCCTACCAGATACAATAATGACGATTTGGGGGCCCATACGACTCCTTGGGCAATTTTTTTGCCTCAACGGACAACTTTTTTAATTTGGACAATTTGACAGTTGATCTTAGGGTTTTTGGCCCTTCTAGACGCAACATGGTAAGGTTGGTTTGAACCAAAATTCTCCAAAAATGTAGCTACCTTCCGGATTTGGCAACCACTCTTCAGCTTCAAACCCTCATAAATTTGGCCTTATATGTTTGATTTGGATAAAACAAAAGGCAAAAATGACTTTCTCAAACCTCTTGAACTCAATGGTGAGCTCAAATTTGCACCAACAAGCTCCAATTTTAACCTGCAATAAAAGATCTAACAAAGGAACCCCCTCTAAAAATTGGTATTTCTATCAAATTTTTTTATTCTCCAAATCATCATATGATGCAAGAGAAGATCATACTCAACTTTTCAATATTTACCATCTCTTAACAAATGGCTAACCAAAGGCACCCAACCCACTCTGATAACATGTTAGGATTGACTATGGAGATAGCCTACCAAGATCTTGAGGCCAAATGGAAAACACAAAGAGAGAAGATCAATATGACAAGAAGAAGATGTATTCTTATCAATTATGCAAATATGATTCAATGTTGTGTACAATGTATGAGAGACCACTTGGTCATATATCCAAGGTGAGACATAAGATGTCATAATATTATGACAAGTGTCTTAATCTTATGATATGAGACAACTTATCACTACTACCTAGGTCACATGTGTTACACGTCAAAAGATAAGATAACAACTAATAACAATTAACACCTAGAAAGATTCCTAGGACCTAAGTAAACTTAACATGTAAATAAGTCCCCTATGCCCCCTAATAATGAATTAACTAGGTAGAATACTTTATTTACACCAACAAAAACTTGAAAGGGGGATTACAAGAAACACTAGCCAAAGAAGCAGAAAGCTTAATTGGCTAATGGTTAAAGCCCCTCTAGTCCAGAATCTTTGAGCAAGTAGTCAAAGATTTTCCAATCCAAAAACAAGAAACCAAAAACCTATCTAGCCTCTCGACAATACAATCCTTTCCATACCTCCTGTTACTCCAGGTAAATTGACCATTTCCAGGTTTTATATCCACCAGTTTTAAGAAGGAAATATTTTCTTTGAGAAGAAAGGAAAATGACTCCAACCTCAACATCTTCCCTTCTTCTCCTCCAACTTAGTAATGACATTAAAATCTCTTGTAACAATCTAAGGGTATAGAGGAGCAATGCTATGAATAAAATGAATATGAGACCATAGATGTTGCTTACTAGGCATGTCAGTTGGGGCATAAATATTGGATAAGAGAACTATCTCTTCAAACTCCAAAATTGAAGCAACCACAAAAATAGAAAACTTACTTGCAATTCACCAAAGAGGGTAGATCTTCAATGGGTTCCATAAGCAAGACACACCCCCAACATTACTTTGTGCACCAATACATTGACCTTGACCTTGCTGCCAGAGTTTGGGCACTAAACTAATCATACTCTCCACAAAAAGCTTAGTATTTTGAATAAATAACATATCAGTGAATGAATTCACAACAAATCACAAACAACTTTTTGTCTAGGGACACTATTCAAGCCCCTCACATTTCAAGAGAGAATAATCATCTTTAAGAGTTGGAAAAGTGGGAGTCAAGAGTTTTGAAAGATCTTGACTCAACCAACATTTCACCCATCATCTTAATTTTCTCCGAATGCTTCTTTCTCCCAACCTTGGAGGGTTTCTCATTAACCCCTTTCTTTGGATTTTTTGAAGAAGCCCAAGGGGAAGAGAAGCCTTATTTTATTTCTCTAAATCAAAAACCATCTTCTATAGAGGGGATGCATTCTCAACCTCAAGCCTTTCCATAGCGTCGGGCATTGTAGGACCAGCTGAAACCAAGATGTTTAGATCCATATCCATTTGAACTAGTGTTATACCACCCTCTTGCATGTTCTGAAAATCATTAGACTTAGAGCCCTCCCGCACCTCCTCTAACACACTTGATTCCAGAGCCATCATACTGAGGTTCACCTCCTGTTGACTAAGATCATGTAATACTTCAAAGTGATTGAAAACTTTCTCCTCCTATCGCTCCTTGAAAGTTCTTTTCTGACCGTAATTTTTGTTACAAGGCTTTATAGGAATAAATCCTTCTTTATCTACCACATCACCTAGAATAGGAGCCTTTCCCTTATCCTCCTTAGAAGGGTTAGGTGGTGGATGGTTCAAATGAGTCTCTAAAGAGCAGACCCTAGGACATTTCTTCTACAATTGACCATACTCATGGCACAATCGACATCGGAAGGGGAGATCCTTATAGTCAAGTTGCTACACCCATGAAGAATTACCCACACAAATTTCCAAAGAGTCTAGAAGAGGGTTACTCAAATCTATTTCAACATAGATCCATGCAAAAGTAAGAACCTTCTTGTCCCATATTTGTTAAGAAGGGCCCACTAGTTTACCAAGCAACAAAGCAACCATATGTAGTATGTCATTTCACCAAAATTTAGACGGGAACCTAGGGAGGTGCACCCAAATAGGAACATGATTTGGAAGCTCCTTTGAGTGATTGAATCTAGTATGCCATGGCTTGATGAACAAGCCAATCTGGTTGTGAAATAAGCTCCTCCCTCAAATACTTTGTTACGATCAATCATGCAATTGAAAATAACCATAAAAAAGTTGTTGGCCATCAACATCACCTCCATTTCACCCTCAGGATTCTATTTTCATCTAGCCAAGGAATCCAAAAAAGGAAGAGAGACACAAATCCCCATGAACTTGTATATTAAAGCATGCTTCGAATAATACTCAACATTATCTGTAATTGACTTAGATTGAATCACTAGGACATGCTTATCCTAGCTCCTCTTCAAACATTCATTAGTTTTTGAGATGCAAGGGTCACCAGATAGAGCCATCCCCTCCATTCCCAAAACCTTGTACATGAAATTATCACCAACAACAAGCTCTGATGAAGACAAAGAGTTTGTAAGCAAAGATGCTTGAAAGTCCATATTTTTTTAAAGCTAAATGCTTCGCATGAAGCCATGACCAATGGAGATGGAGACAAGGGGACCTCCTTATATCTCCCCAAAACCCTTACATCTGTTACAAACATTGAGCAACAAAAACATAGATAGAAAAATAATAAAACCCCTAGACGAAGCCCCCTTGAACACAAAAAATCCACCCCAAGTTTATAAATACCCCCTCACACCTATTGCTCACCTTCCAAACCATGCAACAACTCTAGTAAACATGCAAGCCATAGCCTATAGACCATGGGCCTGCACATACTTCATCACCATGCACGCCATCATAAATAAAACCTATTAGAAGTAGTTCAATTTACAATTATTTCTATTATATTAAAATTTGAGCTATTATAGAATAATTACATTTTGAACTTTTATCTTAATTTATAAGATATTTATTTAATTTATTTTGGATACTCTATAATTTTTAATAATATTATATATTTATGTTCTAAAGTTATTTTTACAATATTTTTATTAATTATTTATAATTATAGAAACACTATTTATTTTAGTTGATAATTAAATTTGTTAGGAACATGGAGATAAAAAATCAACATAATAATACATTTTAGTATGTGATCATCAACACAAAAAGTCATTAGATGGGTGTGACATTTTATGGGCCTTGGGACAACTTGACCTTATGATACATATCAAATTCAAAAACATTTAATCAAATAGTATCTACACAATCATTTTGTTGTATGTGAAACTGAAGCAAAGGAAGTATGGGTATAAGGAAAACAATGAAATTAAAATTTAAGATTCCTAAAGGTGATAAACAAGTGTAAACAAGAGAAGTGAGAAATAAGATATAGTAGGTTAGTCCCAAGGGAGTCCAACCAACAAATAATTTTTAATTTAGTACATATTCTTGATGAAAAATGACAAGTGGACTATGCAATTTCCAAGTGGCTTCCTCCCTTGGTGTTCGCTCCTCTATAAATTCTAACTTACCAATTAGTACAATTGTGAATGACATGTCAAATGTACTTGCAAATGTTGGTAAATAAATTAATACTAAGGGAGGGAGAGGCATAAATGTATATATAGAGAGAGAGAAGGTGGAAGAGAAGTGACAAAGAGTGTTAGGGAAAATAAAGTATAAGAGATAGAGAGTGATAAGAGAGGGAAAGATATACATAGAGAGATAGAGAGTGATAAGAGAGGGAAAGATAGACATAGAGAGATAGAGAGGGAGGGTCAGATAGAGTGATATATAGAGAGATGGGTAGAGAGATAGATACCCATAGATACATGTTGTCTTTGGATAATTGACACAAATCACTTGATCAAAATCTAGACTCTCTTTTGTCCTTCTCTCTTTCCCTTTATATCTCTCATTTCTCTCTTTTGCCTTATCTCTCTCTATCTCTATCTCTATCTCTATCTCTATCTCTATCTCTATCTCTATCTCTATCTCTATCTCTATCTCTATCTCTATCTCTATCTCTATCTCTATCTCTATCTCTACCTCTACCTCTACCTCTATCTCTATCTCTATCTCTATCTCTATCTCTATCTCTATCTCTATCTCTATCTCTATCTCTATCTCTATCTCTATCTCTATCTCTATCTCTATCTATATATCTCTCTCTATATATATATATATTGTTAATGTTATGGCAGCTTCGGGTTCATCCTTCCAGCCACAAGTGAAGACATAAATCAATATAGCCTATCGACTATTTATTTATGTGTCATTTAATGAGAATGGGCGCTTCTCTTGGCAACAATATAATTTCTCTTGGGCTGACTTTCCTTATAATTTGCATTTATTATTTGTAATTATATTACTTGTATCATGGTCGACCTTGTATATGAAGAGGTACGACCTCTCTCACATTTGTATATATACAAGGTCACTTTCATCTATTCCAAAATCAAGTTCATTTTAAGCAAGTTTGATTCACTTCATCAAGTGCGAATTTATTTAAGAGCAGGTTGCAAACTTTCTTCAAGGACAGATTGAGATATTTAGAGGAGCAGATTATTATTTGTATTTGCATCCTGTGTTGGTGTTGAAGATTGGCCTTGTAATTGGCCTCATTGTAAAGAGAATTGTTGCCACTATTTATATATATAAGTGAGATCTTTGTTGCTGGGTTTTTCTCCCTCAAGAGGAGGGTTTTCCCAGGGTATCTGTTGTGTTATAGCCTAATTTTTTCTATGCATTAAATCTGATCATTAAAATTTACATGGTATCAGAGCGGGTTTCGGAGGATCTGATCAAATTTGCAAACTTCCAATTCAATCAGTCTTGTTTCAAAAAATTTGGGGAAACCAATCTTGGTAAAGGTCCATTGACAATCTCTAGGCTTGAGATTGTATAAGAAAATTTGAAGGCTGTATGGAGAATGTCATTGGCAAATTTAATAGTGTCGGCCTCATCCAGAACATCCTTACTTGCTCTAGCACCTGGCAATTGTCGATTGTCAAGCATCACACCCTCTGTTCAATAGAAGTGTTGAGTAAGAGTCTTGTGCTTTATGATCAATCACGGATTTTGAGTTACTGTATTTGGATCATGGATTGAAGTTCTGACATTTAAAAGACAACTGAAACTCTTGATTGAATGTCCCTGAGTTAGTTGTCATCCCCTGAATATATGCGAGCTTGTGTCGACTATGCTGCACCAACATCTCGAGAGCTCTATCGGAAACTCATTCCCGAGCTTCATTACAACACACGAAGTTGGGAAGGGATTCAGAGTTCATTCACACTGAAGGCAGTATGGTCGCGCATTCTTCCTCTTTCATCAGGTATTGACTTTACCGGGACTCCTTCAGAGGTCTCTTATTGCTACCACAACCTCTGAAATCCTTGTATCGGATGGGGCTCTCTGAGCATCTATGTCCTATATTGGGAAGATCTCTCTTTAAAGTCAAGTTGTTGCCAAGAGCTTTGGAGAAGCCTCATGCGGCACTCTCTTCAATTTTTGGTTTTCACCCGGGTGCATAAAATGCTACTCTTCATCGCGGGGTCATAAAGCAGACTATGTATTGAAGAATCTGCCAACTCACATGTTGGTTGATGTCGAGTCTATTTACTCTGCTTCCCTTGTCGCGCTTGTTGCCACCGTGTGTCCTGTGAAGTTTGTGGCACTCAATACTGCCATGGTCCGCACGTGGTGTATGGTGGCCAAATATTTAGAAAATAGAAGGAAGTCGAGAGCAACTTCAATACTCCAATGACTTTGATTATTGAAGTCGCTGACTACTCTGTATTATGAAATTGTGACTATAGCTGTCGTGGTTGATATGTTTCAATATTTGTGGTGGGTCCCCTTTCAAGATGTCACAGCAGTTCAAGAAGGTTGATGATTGGAGCTGTATATGAGACTTGAAGCGTCTCATGATATCAACCCTTATTGAAATTACTCAGAGGCGATGCCACTGCTAAGGGCAGAGCAAATCATTTTTTTTCTTAGATCCATTTCATGTGCAAATATGTTGAGATATCTCGTGCATATCTTCAGGATTAGAGGTGCATCTCTGTTTGAAACGTCTATGGAGAACACATCTCCTTGGCTGCCAACTAGAGCAGAGGAATGCACTCAGGCTGTTGATTCGTCGAGCATCATGTCGAGGGGTTCACTGTATTCCTGTTTAAGTGTAGCACTTAAAAGGAAATTCTAATTTCATCAAGATAAGTACTCCTTTTGTTTATTCTTCTGAAATCTAGTCTGCAAGTCTAACATGGTTCACTTGAATCATGTGTGTTTGGTAAAAGTAATCATTGGCATAAGATCTATTGAAGATGTCAATCATTCTTTACATTTCATTGTGAAGATCTTTGAGTGCGACTTTGAGATGAAAAGTGATGCAAATTCGTAATGATTGGATGGTCACATCGATACCATTCTCTATGTGCATGGACCACGATGGTGCCTTGAGAGGCCTGGCCCTAAGTTGAATATGCTGGCTGCATAATGTGTTTGCAAAATTTCAGTTGAGCAGACCATCTTTTGTTGTACTGAGATTAGCACTCTTGAGAGGATCAAAAGATGTAAGAAAGATCTATCATAATTCAATAAAGATAAGTTTCTTTATCCCTTCATTTTGAACTGTTGCTAATTTGCTACATATTTCTCTTATAGGTTGATTTCTTTTTTCATGCCTTTAATGTTGTTCATAAATTCTTATGTGCTCATGCTATAACTTGGGATTGCAAATCTTGTATGATTCTAGCCTGGATATTTCTTTGGATAGTCATAAACTGTTATTAATCTCTCTATAATGTTTCCAGGATGGTTCGAGAAGCAAGAAGGTAATGAGAGATTGCACAAAGAGGAAGAGTTTTCAGGCATCTTGTGAGGAAGTCATGCTGACCAAAGAAATGATCAAGCATGAAGTCACAACTTGCAGCCATGAGGCTGAGTTGGTGGCTAGAGGGAGTTCACTTCTAGAAGTATTCTTTACAAGCTTTGAAGCAGGGATCAAGAGGGAGTTTTGTGTCACACTGAGAAGAAGTGAAGGTTACAGTGTTGCAAGGCCAAGTGTTAATCCTTGAAAGTCCTCTTCAGCTGCTAAGATCTGTCATCTAGATTTGATATTGGTAGCTCTGCAAACCTATTCAGAATAGAGTGATTTGCTATGAGGTCGAGGAGGTCTACCCTGAACTCTCTTCAGTACCAGAGGTGTGCACTGGAAAACATTTATCTAAGGCAAGCATTGTAGGAAATCTTGGACGATGAGGTCAGAAGATTGATGCAAGTACTTAAAGATTCAGAGGGAGCCAATTTGAACCTAAAGAAGATGGTTGTGTTGCTGATCAGAAGTGCACCTCTGGATGTTGCGTCAGTTTGGGTTCTGCTATGATTTCCTAGTGCAGCAGGAAGCGGTCATCTGTAGCATTGAGTATAGCAGAGGCATAGTACATTGTAGCTTGTATGGCAACATCAGAAGCAGTATGGCTTCGTAAGCTCCTTATAGGATTGTTTGGACAATCAATGGAGCCTATTATCATTCATTGTGATAATCAAAGTTGTGTGAAGCTTTCTGTCAATCCTGTGTTTTATGACAGAACCAAGTATGTTGAGATCAAGTACCACTATATCTAAGATATGGTACTGAGGAAGGTTGTATAGTTGAGGTACATCAGCACTGATGAGCAAATGGCAGATATTCTCACCAAGCCTCTTGCCAACATAAAGTTTGTGTACTTCCGAGATAAGCTTGGTATGGTGGAGAATCCAGCCTTGACTGAGTAAGAGTCTCAGTATCAGTGAGCCTTGTTAATGCATTTTCCTCTGAGACATAGGAATTTGAGGTGCAAGCCCTTGTTAATGCATTTTCCTCTGAGACGGAGGAATTTGAGGTGCAAGCCCTTGTTAATGCATTTTCCTCTGAGATGGATGAATTTGAGGTGCAAGCCCTTGTTAATGCATTTTCCTCTGAGACGGAGGAATTTGAGGTGAAAGCCCTTGTTTCCACCCTCTAAGCTGAGACATGGTGGATGTCATGTGTGAGACTCCATGACATATGTTGCACTTGTGTTTCACCCTCTGAGAGAGTCATGGTGAAAGTCACGTTGAGGTGACAACATCACGCAAGTGATGAACACTTGTTCTTACCATAGTATGGTTGTAGCCATTATGGTTGATATTGTGTTGAGGCGATATCTAATATCACGTTGAGGTGATATTCTTCTTTTCACATCTGATTGTAGCCAATGTGATGGGCATCATGTTGAGGTGATTTGTCTTGAGCAGCTGGAAGTTCTCTCCCTAGCTGAGAGGGAGTGTTAATGTTATGGCAGCTTCAGGTTCATCCTTCCAGACACGAGTGAAGACATAAATCAATATAGCCTATCGGCTATTTATTTATATGTGTCATTTAATGAGAATGGGCGCTTCTCTTGGCAACAATATAATTTCTCTTGGGCCAACTTTCCTTATAATTTGCATTTATTATTTGTAATTATATTACTTGTATCATGGCCAACCTTGTATATGAAGAGGTGCGACCTCTCACATTTGTATATATACAAGGTCACTTTCATCTATTCCAAAATCAAGTTCATTTTAAGCAAGTTCGATTCACTTCATCAAGTGTGAATTTATTCAAGAGCAGGTTGTGAACTTTCTTCAAGGATAGATTGAGATATTTAGAGAAGCAGATTATTATCTGTATTTGCATCCTGTGTTGGTGCTGAAGATTGACCTTGTAATTGGCCTCATTGTAAAGAGAATTGTTGCCACTATTTATATATATATAAGTGAGATCTTTGTTGTTGGGTTTTTCTATGATGAGCCCTGCTGGCTCTCAATTCAAACCCTAGTATTTCTTAAGTCTTTTTAGTGTTATTTTAGTTTTTTAGAGAAAAGTTCATAGACAAAAGAGAAGGGGCACAACATATAAAAGCTTATAAACTGAAATACAGAGCAATTTCCTACATAATGGAAATGTAGAAGACATTATTTTATTGAAAAAATGAGATCATGAATGATAAACATACCAGAATGTTTCCAGTTCTTTTATTTAAAACAATAAGCCAGCTCACCAGCCAAGAATGTTGAAAACTAACAATAATGGATGCCAAGCCTCCAGATTTGGGTTCTCCTGCCTCAAAATTGGATACAAGTCTTTGAAACTACTAGACGCCAAGGATGGAAGTCAAAAAGAAACCAAAAGGAAGGCATTTCAACCAAACCCTTCACACGCCTCTCTAGAATGCACAATTCCCAATGCAAGTCGTACGACCAAGAAGAAGAATGAGTATTAACCCTGCTAGATGCCACTGATTTGAAGAAGGTGCCACAAGGAAGAAACCCCTTTCTTATTGCAATCAACAGTAAATCTTAATATAATACTCTATCTGAATCATGTAGAACCTCTGAATGAAGCTCTCAACTGCACTGATTCGATTGATCTTTCACAATCTCAAGAGTGCTCAACACTGAAGAGGTATCGTTCTTCAATGGAAGATTGTTCAAACCCTAATCACAGGAGAATGTACAGGAAGAAACACAAGGAAAAGTCTAAATTATCAAAAGGTGAGTTTCTCATTGCCAAAAATGCCTTATATGCAAAAGGCACAAATTCCAAGAAAGATACGCCACTTCTCATATTTTAATCTTTTAAATTATATTTAAGTCATTTCAATAGTATTTGACTTAAATACTTGGGCGCACTTTATCAATTTAAGTGATTAAAATATTAAATCACTTTTAGAGAATATTTAAGTGATTTAAAAAATATAAAGTCAAATTGACTTTATAATAAAATATTAAGTTAATAAATAACTTAAATCACTCAAATAGGCATAACTTCCACAAATCTTCATAGAATCTTGTGCCGTTAGAAGCTGTCGACTCTTGCACTACTAACGCCTGTTGCGAACCAATCACTGGGCTCTGAAAAAAAGAACGATGAAACTCTCCAGAAAGTACCACTGACCCTCTAACCAATCCAGCTAGCCCACAAGGGTCCAATAAAGGGCTAACACACTGTTCTCGAGAACTGACTAGAGAGGGGACATCACAGTCCGCCCTCCCCGAATTTGCTTGTCCACAAGAAAACTCAAAGCCGAATGCTAAAGAATACTGTCACTCTCCCAAGTAGCATCCTCTATCAATAAATCTCTCCACTTTACCAAGTATTCCCTGATAACCCGCCTCCGTAGATGACGCTCTCTAGAATCCAAAATGGCCTCAGGTATCAAAATAAATTTCCCCTCATCATCCAGGGGTGGTAAATCAATAGAAGGAATCACATGTTGTCCCAACGCCTTTTTGAGGCATGACACATGGAACACATTGTGAACCTGACTGTCCACTGGAAGATCTAACTCATAAGCGACTTCACCGACACGTCTGACAACTCTGAAAGGTCCATAGTATCATGGCTTAAGTTTCTTAGTGCCCTTCTTATGAAGGGTGGACTGCCTATAAGGATGGAGCATCAAATACACCAAATCATCGACCTCAAAAGATCGCTCCACTCGCCTCTGATCAACATATTGTTTCTGCTGATTTTGAGCTTTCTGTATATTCTCTCTAAGTGCTCTCATAATATCCTAGTTTTCCTGTAATAAATCACCAGCACTGGGTACTCTATTGTCACTCAGCAATAAATCTAGAAAGCTCGGCGCATCATATCCATATAATGCTCGGTATGGTGTCATCTAAATGCTCATGTGATGAGTGGTATTGTAGCAATACTCACAAAGGTATAACCACCTCATCCATGCCTTATGCTGCCCTGAACTGTAATTCTGCAAGTATCCCTCCACCCATTTATTGACTATCTTAGTCTGCCCATCTGTCTATGGGTGTAGCTGGTACTCGGAGTGAGTTATGTCCCGCAAAGTTTGAATAACTCCTACTAGAAGTTACTCATAAACCTACTGTCCCTGTCACTGACTATACTTTGAGGCAAACTGTGCAACCTGAATACCTCTCGGAAGAACAAATCTGCCACCTGGGTAGCTGTGTGTGTAGTAGTGATTGAGAAGAAATGAGCATACTTCATCAACCAATCTCCTACCACAAAAATGTTGTCCTTCCCTTGAGCTTTTGGCAAGCCCGTAATGAAGTCCATAGACAAGCATTCCCACTTCCTCTCAAGGATAGGAAGCGGTTGGAGTAAACTTACAGGGTATGTATGCTCTTGCTTGTTTTGCTGACAAACAAGACATTCCCTAACATACTGGAGAAAAAAAGACTTGAGACCCTTCCAAGAGAATCTCTCCCGTACCTGCCTATAGGTCTTAAAGTAACCGGGATGTCCTACCATAGGTGAATCATGGAACGACCTCAATACTCTGTCCCTCATCTCAGAACCTGGGACTAGTAAAATCCTCCCTTTGTAAATGATAAGATCATCTACAAGTGAATACCTGTCATCTTGTACTATCCCATCTACTATGCTAGAAGCCCATGGGTTCTTAGCATACTCTGCTACTATCAAATGTCTCCAGTCCTCTGAAATTAGTGAAATGGAGCTCAAGTGAGGATGGCGAGATAAAGCATCAACAACTACATTTTGAGTGCCCTTGACATAGGAGATGTCAAAATCATAGGACTGAAGTTTGCTGACCCATTTTTGTTGCCTCTCGTTCAGATCTCGCTACCCAAGAAAATGTTTTAGACTATTATGATCGGTTTTAATAGTGAATTTACTACGAATCAAGTACTGCCTGAATTTGGCCATGGCATGCATGATGGCCAACATTTCCTTATCATAGATACTATAGCTCCATTCAGGACCTCTTAGCTTCCTACTCTCGAAAGCTATAGGGTGTCGATCCTGCATGATAACTGCACCAATACCCTCACCATTGGCATTGCAATGTACCTCAAAAGGTTTGGTGAAGTCTAGTAGAGCCAAAACTGGACATGTGGTCATGAGAAGTTTGAACTTCTCAAAGCACACATGTGCTAGTGGTGTCCACACAAAAGCACCCTTCTTAGTCAAATCAGTTAGTGGCGCAGCATGCCACGAGAATCCACTAACGAACCGATGATAGAAGGCACATAATCCTACAAACCCCCTAAGCTGTGTCAATGTCTCAGGTGTAGGCTAATTGATGATGGCTCGTACTTTCTCTGGATCCATGCTGACTCTTGCACCGCTGATGATATGTCCCAGATATAAAAGCTCTGCCATGCCTAAAGCACGCTTGGACTCCTTGGCGTACAAGGACTCCCTGTCAAGTATACTCAGTACATCATCCAAGTGAACCATGTGTTCCTCCCATGATTTGTTGTAAACCAGGATGTTGTCGAAGAACACCAATACAAATTTCCTCAAGTGAGGATGGAAAACCCTGTTCATAGTAGACTGAAATGTGGCTGGAGCATTGGTTAAACCAAATGGCATAACCAAGAAATCATAGTGTCTACAGTGACATCTAAATGCAGTTTTCTCTATGTCCTCCTCTCGAACTCTAATCTGATGATAACCTATCCTCAAATCAATATTTGAGAAGTAGCAAGCTCCATGAAGCTTGTCTATCAACTCATCTATCCGTGGAATAGGATACCTGTTCTTTATAGTTTTCTTGTTGAGCATTTTGTAGTCAATACACATTCTGAGTGTACCATCCTTTTTCTTCACCAAAACAACTGATGAAGCAAAGGGTGACTTACTCAGCCTAATGTGCCCCATAGCTAAAAACTCCTTAATAGTTTTCTCAATCTCATCTTTCAAACGCTTGGGGTGTCGGTAAGGAGTAATCACGATCGGTTCCGTGCCCTCATCCAGCTCTATAATATGCTCAATACCTCTATCAGGTGGTCTGCCTAGTGGAATTGCACTGAAAACCTTTGCATGTTTGATTCGAAGTTCTTGCACATTTGGATGGTAAGAAGAAGCTTGCTGCTCCAACTGTGAAGGCAGTAGCTTGCACTCAATAGCCCACTCTACCATATCATGGTGAATCAAATGTTCCATTCTTCAGAGTGAAATTTCTCTAAGGTTGTTGTCCTTGATGGCTTTTAGAATATGATTTGTGCCATCTATGCTGAATTTCATCTCCATGTCACGCAAATTAAGCGTGAACTCTCCTATCGCATGAAGTCACTTCATGCCAAGAACTATATCCATTCCTCCCATGTTCACAACATAAAAATCTGCCTTAAACTCAAAATTATTGAGTTTCAATGGCAAGTCAGGTATCATCCTCTCGCAATTGAGAGTGTATCCATCTGCAACCTTCACACGTATGCCTTCAAACTGCTGAGTTTGAATTCCCCGTTTCTCCACTAACCATGAATCGATGAAGTTGTGGGTTGCACCTGTATCTAGAAGAGATATGACCCTTTGACCAGCTAGGATCCCACGGAGTCTGAAAGATCCCTCTCTTTGCATGTTGGACATATGAGCCTCCTGTAATTCTATTTCTACTACAATTTTTGCCTCATTTTCTGACTCTTCTTCATCTGTATCATAGATTGGAGCTTGCTGATTAGAAAAATCAGTCAACGCTTCTCCCTCATAAAACCACTCCATGTGCCTGTTTTTCCCTTTAGGTTTGAGGGGGCAGTCGTGATTAAAGTCATACAGACCCTTGTAGTAAAAACAAAGTTTCCTTCTACATAAATCGTTCATTGTTTCTCGATCTAAAGGGGCTACAAATTTCTTCTTTTGATCTACATTATCAGCCTTCTTCGGATCTGATTTGTTCTCTGTGTAGGAGGTAGTTTGTTTCGAGCCAAATGGCTTACGAGGTGTAGTTAGCTCCATACTACGAGCTTTCCTCATGGCCTCCTGTAAAGTAGGTGGATCAAATGCTTTTATCCAACCTTTCATGGGCTCGAAAAGACCCTCAATGAACAATATGGTCAACCTCCTCTCTAAGATTCCTATCACCATCACGGATAGTCTTTGGAACTCTCCAATGTATTATTCCAAGCTACCCAACTGTTTTAGTTGTGCCAAATCTCTGAAGAATAGTTTTGGATCACGTCTATCAAATCTCTCTACCAGTCTATCAGTAAACTCCTGGTATGAGGTAATCCTATCATGGTGAAGAGTAGCCATGCCATGAATCCACCAGTCATGTGCCACGCCATCAAGGTGAAGTGCTGCAAATCGAATGGCATCCTCCTTAGGCATGGGACGTAGTGTCAAGAATGTGTCAAGCTTACTGACCCAGGCATGTGCTATAACTCTACCACTGCCATCAAAGTTTGCCAACTATAACTCTACCACTACCATCAAAGTTTTCCAAGGTAAGCTTATTGGTAGCCTATCTAAGATCATTCTGCTTGTGTCTAGGCCTCCTGTCATTCTTGCTTCTGGTGTGTTCTCTCTTCTGGCTCATGAATCTATCGAAGTTAAGGTGCTCATTAACTCTCAGTGACAATGCATCCCATTCATTATGCATAACCATGATGTTATCTACAAAATTTATCTCACCACCCTGTTCAACTTCATCTTCTTCCTCAGCATCATTTCTGGTAAAAGTAGGACATGTAGCTCTCTCAAAGGTGCGTGCTGGAGCTATGACTCTCTGAGGTTCTCTATGAATACTGCCTTCATGATCTCGATCCAGATTTTGAGCTCTATTAATTGTCAAATTTTGAACATTTGCGCTAAGTTGCTAGAGAATATTCACCACCTGTTCTTGGCCTGCAATCATGCCTCTGAGCACATCTTTGGCTTCTCTGTCCTCTTCATCAAGATGATTCCTATGAGAACCTTCAACTCCCCTGTCAGCCATGTTATCAAAGCCTAATTCTTCTTCCTGTTCGTCAAATGGAAATGTTGAAAAAGGTTCAAAAGTACTTCTCTGCAAACTAGGACCCCTGCATGAGTAGTACCTGTCAAGCCTATTCTGGTGAGGCCGCATAAAGACTGCTAACCCTACAGGCTGGCAGGATCAGTGCTCTGATACCACTGTGATGAGTCCTACTGGCTCTCAATTCAAACCCCAATATTTCTTAAGTCTTTTTAGTGTTATTTTAGTTTTTAGAGAAAAGTTCATAGATAGAAGAGAAGGGGCGCAACATATAAAAGCTTATAAACTGAAATATAGAGCAATTTCCTATAGAATGGAAATGCAGAAGATGTTATTTTATTGAAACAATGAGATCATGAATGATAAACATACCAGCATGTTTCTAGTTCTTTTATTTAAAATAGTAAGCTAGCTCGCCAGCCAAGAATGCTGAAAACTAACAATAATGGATGCCAAGCCTCCAGATTTGGGTTCTCCTGCCTCGAAACTGGATACAAGTCTCTGAAAATACTAGACGCCAAGGATGGAAGTCAAAAAGCAACCAAAAGGAAGGCATTTCAACCAAACCCTTCACACGCCTCTCTAGAATGCACAATTCTCAATACAAGTCATACGACCAAGAAGAAGAATGAGTATTAACCCTACTGGATGCCACTAATCTGAAGAAGAAGGCGCCACAAGGAAGAAACCCCTTTCTTATTGCAATCAACAATAAATCTTAATATAATACTCTGTCTAAATCATGTAGAACCTCTGAATGAAGCTCTCAATTGCACTGATTCAATTGATCTTTCACAATCTTAAGAGTGCTCAACACTGAAGAGGTATCGTTCTTCAATGGAAGATTGTTCAAACCCTGATCATAGGAGAATGCACAGGAAGAAACACAAGGCAAAGTCAAAATTATCAAAAGGTGAGTTTCTCATTGCCAAAAATGCCTTATATGCAAAAGGCACAAATTCCAAGAAAGATATGCCACTTCTCATATTTTAATCTTTTAAATTATATTTAAGTCATTTCAATAGTATTTGACTTAAATACTTGGGTGCACTTTATCAATTTAAGTGATTAAAATATTAAATCACTTTTAGAGAATATTTAAGTGATTTAAAAAATATAAAGTCAATTTGACTTTATAATAAAATATTAAGTTAATAAATAACTTAAATCACTCAAATAGGCATAAGTTCCACAAATCTTCATAGAATCCTGTGCCGTCAAAAGCTGTCGACTCTTGCACTGCTACGCCTGCTGTGAACCAATCACTGGGCTTTGAAAACAAGAATGATTAAACTCTCCAGAAAGTACCACTGGCCCTCTAACCAATCCAGTTAGCCCACAAGGGTCCAATAAAGGGCTAACACACTATTCTCAAGAACTGACTAGAGAGGGGACATCACATTTTCTCCCTCAAGAGGAGGGTTTTCCCAGGGTATCTGCTGTGTTATTGTATGATTTTTTTCTGTGCATTAAATCTGATCATTAAAATTTACATATATCACACTCCCTATTCTCCCTCTATCTCTATCTCTATCTCTATCTCTATCTCTATCTCTATCTCTATCTCTATCTCTATCTCTATCTCTATCTCTATCTCTATCTCTATCTCTATCTCTATCTCTATCTCTATCTCTATCTCTATCTCTCTCTCTCTATATATATATATATCACACTCCCTATCTCTATCTCTATCTCTATCTCTATCTCTATCTCTATCTCTATCTCTATCTCTATCTCTATCTCTATCTCTATCTCTATCTCTATCTCTATCTCTATCTCTATCTCTATCTCTATCTCTATCTCATTCACACACACTCCTTGTTTCTCCATCCATATCTGTATCTTTATCTCTTTATCTATCCACAAGTCCCTTTATCTCTCCCTCTCCCTCTCTCTATTATTTGTCTCTATCACCTCCTTTATCTATCACTCTTGCCCCCTCTATCTCTACCTTTCCATCTCTCCCTATCCCTCTCTATATACTCTTTGTTTCTCCATCTATATCCGTATCTTTATCTCTTTATCTCTCCATAGGTCCCTCTATCTCTCCCTCTCCCTCTCCCTCTCTCTATTATTTGTCTCTATCACCTCCTCTATCTATCACTCTTGCCCCCTCTATCTCTAAATTTCCATCTATCCCTATCCCTCTCTATCTATATCTCATTATCTCTGCCTCTCTCTTTTGTTCACTCCATCTCCCTCTACTCTCTCTCTCTATATGTATCCCTCTCTCTACCCCTCTCTATATACCACTTCCTATATCTTTATCTCTCTATCTCTCCATCTCCCCCTCTCTCATTGTCTCCCTCTTTCGATCTCTATTTCTCCCTCTCCCTCTTCCTCTCTCCTCCCATCTCTCTTTCTCACCCTCTATCTTTCCAAAGTTATATCTATCTCTCCTTTCTATCCTTATATCTCCCTCTTTCTATCTCTATCTCTCCCTCTCTCCCTATCACTCCCTCTTCTATATCTCTCTACTTCTCTCTCCTCTCTCTATTTCTCTTCCTCCATCTACCCCCCTCTATATCTATTTATATATATATCTATCTCCCTCTCTATCCCTCTCTCCATGTCTCTCTCTAACTCATACACACATTTATACTCCCTATTTCACCCTCCCCATCTCTCTTTATCTTTATTGTTGTCCTCCCCCCTCTTTCTCTCCCTCTCTCTATACCTCTCTTTCTATAACTTATTTCTATCACCTTATCTATCTCTACCTCCCTCTCTATCTCTATCTCCCTCTTTATTTCTCTCCTTCTATTTATATATCATTATCTCCACCCCTCTCTCTCTTATTCACTCCATCTCTCCCGATCTCACTTTATTTCTCTCTCTACCCCCCTCACTCCTCTCTCCATCCCATTCTATCCATATCTCTCTATATATCCTTATCTCTCTCTCTCTCTCTCTCTCCATCTTCACTCCATCTCCATCAACATCTCTTTCTCCTTACCTCTCTCTCTCTCTCTCTCGTTCTTCCCCCCCTCTATCTCTTCCTTTTTCTATCCCCCTCTCTCTCCCTCTCTCCTTATTGCAAACATAACATGAGCCTATTTGTAATGGAACCTTATTATCTTCCTGATTCAAAGGTTTTGCTTCAATCATGTTTGGATCCCTATAAGTGGATGCATAGTTGATTTGAAGCTATCACTTCTGCATTGAGACCTTTGTTGCACAAACCAAAACATTTTCTAAATAGCCTACGAATTGACCTCATTTATTGCACAAATGTAAGTAAAAAATAGACCAAAAAATTCCTTAATTGACCTTCCACGACTCTTTGGTGTACCCATTGCACACTAAGTTGCAATTGCTTAAGTGAACAACACATAGAGTCCACAACAACATACAACTATCACAAAGGGTGTACATGTGTGAATCACGAACAACATCGACAAACCCTCCTCTTGAGTTGGATACCTTGTATTACAACTAGAGTTACAAACATACAAATTCATTGATATCTTCACAAAACATGACTAAGTTGCACAAGCTAGACAAATATCATCACAAATTTAGTCCTTCATACAAAATAAGCTAGACCCATGAGATTCTAGAGTATAAAACCTATATTTTGATAATTGATAAGAGAACTCCAGAAAAATTTCTAACTACACCTTAATAAAATCACTTAAAATTTAAGGAAAAAAAAACTCCTCTTTTTTAATTAATTATAAAATTCCAATTTATTCTATGATGGCTTTTCATAAGAGCTAGGGATCCTCCCCTCCATACCACCACTTCCTAATTATTCCAAGACATGCGATCCACTTGAGGCGAAACTATCTTTATGCTTTTTTATTTTACTTTATTTTTATAAATTATTTTACTATATTTATGCTTTTTTATTTTATTCTTTATTTATAAATTATTTTAAATACATTACTTAGTTGTTCCTTATGCAGTTGACTGGCTTATCCGGTTGACAACGAACTGGTTTCGGACGCCAATCGGCGTCATCTCCAAAGTATCCAAAACACTAGTTAATCTCTCACCCTCCGATCAAGTTATTCCACCAAATTAAAACACAGTTAATTACTCATATACAAAGTCTTACTTGTAACTTCTTATACGCAGGGCTTAGTATTTAGAGGCAGGCTTTAGATTTTAAATACTACGTTTTCTAGGGTTTCAGTTTCCGATTATATGTATCCTGGGTTTAGGGTTTAAACTTTAGTCTGCGCCACAAGACCTCATTTTACTGGTTTGCAGCAGCGATTTGTATAATGGCCAAGCAAAATAAGCGAGTTAAAGTAGAAGCTGAGGATGATGTTATCCTCAATACGGAACTGAAGAATAAGAAGCAGAAGAAAGAGAAACAAGAAGCTGCTGAAGTTCCTTTTAAAAAAGTTAAAACTGAACGAGTTGAAGTAAAAGCTGAAGAGGCCGTTACCCCCAATACGGAGCTGAAGAAGAAGAAGCAGCGGAAGAAGAAGAAGCAGCAGAAGAAAGAGAAACAAGAAGCTGCTGAAGTTCCTTTTAACAAAGTTAAAACTGAACGAGTTGAAGTAAAAGCTGAAGAATCCGTTACCCCCAATACGGAGCTGAAGAAGAAGAAGCAGCGGAAGAAGAAGAAGCAGCAGAAGAAAGATAAACAGCAAGCTGTTGGAGACACTAATAATCAAGTTAAAAATGAAGCAAACTCAACTGTTGTAAATATTTCCAATGGCCCTGTAAGTGAAGTAGATAATGCTTCCAAGAGGGGTTTGAAGAGGAAGAAAGAGAAGACGCAGGGAAAAGAGAAAGAACTAGCTAAGGAAACTGTACAAGGCCATGTTGTTGAGCATGCTTCCAATGGGGCTGGGAAGAAGAAGAAGAAAAGGAAGCAGAAAAAAGAGCAAGGAGTAGCTGATGTTGTTGAAAATGGTTCAAGTGGGACTGGAGATAAAATAAGAGAAGGATTTGAAGCTGCAACTGATAGTAAGACAATTGCTGTCAGTGGATTGCCTGTTGATATGAAGGAAAAGAAAGTATTCGACCATTTTAGGGATTGTGGTTTTATAACTCAGATTAGCATATCTCCCTTGACAGAGGGGGAAAAAGTCTCTGGGCTCGCCTTTGTTGAATTTGAGGTTAGAACTTTCCTTTTTTTTTTCTTGTTTCATTTAGTAGTAGTTTTAGGCAGATTTTTGTGTGGGTTTCTATAGATGTCATGTACCAATATTGCATTTAAATTTTTAGCTAAATCCTAAATAAAAAAATGGTGTCCATATTATCCCACATTGAGATAGGCATTCTATAGAATTGCCAATTGTCCATTTATCAGGAACACAAAATGTAGTACATGTAAACCAATAAGGATTAAAGTTCGTGTGAACTGGGACTAGACAAAAGGGGAGCTTTCTAAAAACTTACCTCAATTTTTTATTGTTTCATTTATTAGTAGTTTTAGGTAGATTTTTGTGTGGATCTCTATAGATGTCATGTACCAATATTGCATTTTAAATTTTTAGCTAAATCCTAGATAAAAAATGGTATCCATAATATCCCATAACATTCAGATGGATCATAGCATTCTATAGAATTGTCAATTGTCCATTTATCAGAAACACAATAGGATTAAAGTACATGTGAACTGGATCTAGACAAAGGGGGAGCTTTTTAAAAACTTACCTTATTTTTTTCTTGTTTCATTTATTAGTAGTTTTATGTAGATTTTTTGTGGATGTCATGTGCCAATATCGCATTTTAAATTTTTAGCTAAATCCTAGATAAAAAATGGTATCCATAATATCCCATAACATTCAGATGGATCATAGCATTCTATAGAATTGTCAATTGTCCATTTATCAGAAACACAATATAGTACATGTAAACCAATAAGGATTAAAGTACATGTGAACTGGGTCTAGACAAAAGGGGAGCTTTCTAAAAAATTAAGTAGGGCTGGGCTGGGGTACTTGCAATTTGGAGAAATCCCAAGTTGCCAGCATCGGTTTGAATGACCAGTGCATTCCGCCTGCTATAGATTGTCTGGGAAGTGGGAAAGTAGCTTCTGTCTCTGGTAGTAATTTTGGATGGGCTCTATCCTCATGGTTTACACTTCAGCACTAAGTGCCACTAGATCCAATGAAGAAATTCAGTTCTTAATTGTGTAGGAATATATAACTCAATATTGAGAGGAAATATAGACTGTAATGTACAACAAAGGATTGTTTTCATTGAAGGTAAAAGTATACATCTATCAGTCTTGAACACAAAATTTGCCAAAGGACAAAAATACTCCACTGAGAACTTCCTGCACTAAGGTGCGCCAAAGTAGCTGCAGACCCTGAATCTTCTTAACTTTCAGGTTAGTCTGCCCTTACCTGTATTTCTTAACTTTGAAAAGTTTGTATTTCAGCTTGTCTTTGTTCAATTTTACTTTTGACTTCTGTTCCAAAAAACCTTGCTGGCCTTGAGCTTCTTTTATCCACACCCAAACTAAATGCAGCTGGTTTCATGTCTTTAGTAGAATCTGGTACCCTTTATCACTTGTTGCCTGTTTTGGTTACCGTAGTTGGGATATTCATTAAAAACTGATCCTGGAGTTGTGGTCTATCCATCTCATTCTCCAGTAGTTAATCCTTGAAAAGGGTGATTGCCTTCTTTCTTATTGTTTCATTATTTGAGACCTTGAATCCAGAGCAATTGTTTTCCTATTTTTTCTGACCACAATTTATGTGGAAAACTTTTGTTATTCTGCCGCTTTATTATTACTTTACTTTTCACTTCTGCTTCTAAAAAACCTTGTCAGCCTTGAGCTTCTTTCATAGTTCTTCCATGAATGCCTTACCTTTGCACTCTTTTTCCTTTCTCATCTCTTCTTTTTTAATCATTCTTCTATATCTCCAAATCCATCATTAACCTATAATTGCTTACGAGGAAATTTCCAAAAGTTTCTTTGTTCCATCTTCTGGTTTTATTTTTGACGTTTTTTTAGCTTTTGATTTAGAAGATTTTTTTTGAGCCTATAGGAGTAGTAGTTTGCCATAGTAGTTTGCTAAGTCTTTAGATTACCTTTATGTTCTTCACTGCTCACTTTTTGACAGAACAGTAAATGTAGTCACACAAGTAAGGGTAGCCTAGGAGTTCCCTCAAAATCATAGAGAAATGTTGATGACCCTGGGGAACATTGTTAACAAAATTAACTGTAAAAAATTCAAAGAAACTACCAAGCACAGATAATTTTTTTAATGTTTACTATTTTAGTCCAAAGCTTTAATTTTAAAACTGTGGTTGACGCTTTTATTTTTTTAATGGTTTTAAGCTTTGAATGTTTTTTAAACTTTAGTTCATTATTATTATATTTCATTTTTGCATTTTTGAGTCATCATGGGGGATGGGAAGGGCAAGGTTTTGGGAACCTCCCCAAAGCATTAACCTTTTGGCCCCTCTAGGAGACATGTTTTCTAAAGAATTGAACCCTTAGGACATGTCCTCATGTGGAGCACAGGATCATTGTGAACTGTGAAGGGTGGTCCAGAGTCTTGTAAGCTGAAATTTGAATGAAATTCCTTTTGGCCTGTATTTATCCTCAATTGATAGCATGATTAGCCAATGGTCAGATCACAGATCATAAATTAATTTTGATGCAAAATTTGGACCTATTGTGGGTGATTTCTGGGCTTAGGGAAAATGGTGAAATTGATTTAAAAATTCTGCTATGCATTGGTTCTCAATGCAATGATCGGACTGGTTGAATCAGCTTTCCTTTTGTTCCACATCCAAGTGACAGAATGTTCTTAAGTCCATCATTAATTGAGGCTTTCTGGAAAAGCTCCTAAGAGTTTCTGCTAGGTTCATATTGGTGTTAAAGTCTCCTCTGAGCAGCCATTTGATATTGTTGTGCTGTTCTTTAAATCTTTGTAAATCCTTTCAACGGTCCTCCATCTGTCTTGGATTTATGGATCTGCCTATATTGGAGAGAACAAATATCTGTTGCCCACTAAATCTTTGCAGAACAAGTAAATTATATGTAGTTTAACTCATATTTTTACCTTAAAGTTTCCTTTGATTCCACATGACTGCTAAGCCTCCATTCTTCTTTTTTGGCATACCACTCACTATCTTTCCATTGTCTCCAAGCTAACCTGCCAAAATTTTCTATTCCTACATTTTCTTGGATTAATACAATCACCTGCTTGACATTTCTATCTGTTGCCAAAACATGCTGCATTTGTCAAGTGCATTGAGTCTTGTGATATTATAAATTAGTGCTATAATTGCTGTTTGGGGTCCTTGCCTCCAGCCGTTGAAGATTTGTTTATCTTTTTCTTCTCCCCACTGTCAATATTTAATTGCTTTTCTAGATACCTGTTTTCTCTCCCTGCCTTGTTAATGCTTACATCAGGAAGGAATTCAATAGCAGGAGATGCCTGAATCTTTAGGACCATTTTGAAAGTCATGCTCTTGCTTTGAATCTTTATGGGGTCTTAAAGTCCTCAGCATGAGTTCTTCCTTTCACTTCCGGATTCAATATTGCATTGGGCCTCACATTTCTTCTTCCTGGTCTCCCCATCTTCAAAATCTGATTGTAAGGCTTCTACTGCTTGTGCAAGATCTTCCTTACTTTACCTTTTTCACAATATGAGATCATCCTGATTCAATGCAAAGAAACACTTATGATTTCTCTCCTCTAGGGATTCCTTTTACTCGGTATTTAAGGTTTTAGCCTTCAACATCTTTTTATTTTGCCTTTCTGTGGTCCTCTTTTCTCCTTTACTGTTTTCCTTGGACGGTTTCTATCCAAACTTCATGTTTCATGACAGCCGTGACACAGGACTGGCAGCTTGTAGTCCAGTGTCAGGCTTTGTCTCAACTTTGATAGCCTTTGGAATTGGTGTTTTGAGGACAGTGCACCCATGTAATTTTGTATAAGTTACTAAATAGTTCTGTAATGTTGACCCAGTTATGCATATCAGTCTCCTATTTCATTAATAATTTTGTTAGAATCTTTTGCCTCCAGAGTTTGTGGGCAGGCTGCCCTGCCGAATCCACATGTTGATTTTTGTTAACAGTTATTTAATATTTTTTGTGTTGGAATTAAAGTACCATGTCCGTGTCCATGAAGTCAAAACCAAGTTTTAAGAACCAAGGACCACCCGCAAAAGTCTTCTCTCCTTCCAATTCAAAAATTACTAGAAAAACCTTCTTGGCTTAGAAATATTACGTATGACTTCTCCCTGGAAGGCCTCTTCTTTTTGATTCACTGTTGTAATGACTACATAGGTAGCCATAGCCCCATAAATTTGTTGGTAAGGGCATTAGATGAAGGGAAGTCAACTTTTTGCTGTAAGTCCTTATCCACAATGTCCAGCTGGGTCTCTTGATGAGTGGCTTGCACCCTGTATATTTCATTGAATTTCTCTCCATGAGAGACAGGGAATATGAGCTCTATGGAGATTACAGTTAGGGTTAACAAAGGTGGCAGCCCTGGGATTTGTCTATTTCACGTAACTTGCTCAGCTGCTATTTTCTTAATTTTTTGATCATTTTTTATAGTTTTTATTATAATTTGCTTTTTAGCATCTGTTTTTTCCAATTTCTCAATTGGTGCTAGGGTTTATGATTGATAGTTTTGTTTAAATAATTGCAAGATTTTTTAAATAAAATTTCTGGATCAAATTGCAGTAATGGAAACTGTAAACACAGTATTTTTTGGTCTAGAGTCCTTGGGCAAACAACATGGGCTCCAGTTCCAATAAAAATAAAATAGTCAAGCATGAAGCACAATCAATGCTACCCAGCTCTTTAAAACTAAGTTGCCGAATCAGCACATATACAGGCAGATTCTGGGGACAAAATGTCTTGGAATTGGATCCTTTTTTGAATCAACTACAGATTCAACCAGGGTTAGAATTTTTCCCAGCTGAAATGTTCCCAACTTTAACATGGCGAATCCGGTTGACTCCAGTGATGACGTGGCAGTTCTTGAGTGAATCTTGAGTGTTTTAAATTGCAAACACAATTTTGTAAGGATTTTTGTTCAAATTTTTTGCCCCTTAGAAGCTCACAACCTAATCGTTTTGTTTACAACAACTGTTCAAACGACGAGTACACCACACAGGTTTAAGGTGCAGCTATGGAAGGAACCCTTAAAGTGAAATGTGAATCATTTTCAGGCAACATTGATTAGGTGACAATAAGGGAATAGAGCGGGACAGGGCTGCGTGCAGGATCATGAGAAGGTGTTTCAATGTGTATGAGAAGATAAAAAGACAGCAAACAAAGACAACGTTTCAGATTTGATTTCTTCTGCAGGTTTCACCTGCGAATTTGTTCGCAGCTGCTTCTTCACAAAACCTTTATCACTTTTAATTTTTTTTCTCTGTATTCCACTCTCTTTTATTTTTCTTTTTTGTTTATTTTATTAGTTATTATATTTTTTTTAATTTTTTGATTTCAAGTTTTAATCTATTTAAATAAGTAAATGTTTAAGATATTTAAATAAAGAAGTTATGTTATATGTTTATTGAATTAATAAATAAATGTTTATTTAATATTGATAGAAAATGAATACTTATTATGACATATATATATATATATATATATATGGAAAATGAATATTTATTATAATATATACAATTTTAATATGTTTTTTGTATGGATGTATCCAAACGTATGCAACCCCCCTGCAAAAAATTGTCATACCAGTGTACCGTATCCATGTACCTGTACCCGATTCAGCAACTTAGCTTTAAAAACTAAATTCAGGCCTACCAAAACCAAAATGTCATTCAATAATATACATTAAATAGTAAATACTAAAAACATTAGTCTTAGGTAATTTTTCTTTCCATCATTCTGAACTCTTTGTGCTGTTTTACCTGTGTGTGTAATGAGACTCTTACCATGCAGAAGCTCAATGATGTGCAACATCTTGTTTTGCATTATCATTTACCATACATTCCGTGGTTCATAAAAACCCGTTCAGAATTCTGTAGATTAGCAGAATGGATAACCGAGCAAAAAACAATTGGCAGCAGTAAAGCCAAACTCAGCAAGCTTTGTTAACATTGTCTTTGCATATAAAAAGATGGCAACTTTAAATATATGTGTGAATGCATGAGCAAATAAAAGAGACCTATAATTTTATTAGAGTTATAAATATAATTGCTGGGATAGATGCATATGCTAATTATGGAACCATAGAGGTCTGCAAATTGTTTGATAAAATGCCTCAACAAAATGTTCTGTAAACATGAATCATATAGTGCAAAAAATCAGCTTGTTTAGAAAGCTTGGAATGTTTTTTAAGCAGATGGAATTGACAATTGTAAAGCCAAAATCATCAGTCTTTTCCTATGTTACCGAGTTGGCTAGAAATAGCCCTATTTTTGGGTACAAGTCGTGCTAGAATCAGGTACCGGTTGGAATCGCTTGTGGAATCAAGCAAGGTTTGGATCTTTTTAACGAGCAATTTTAACTTTAATGTCATCAGCTGGCATTAACTTGAAAACTGTCATCAGTTGACTGTTGTGCTGGCTGGACCTGAGCAGTGGCACCAGGTTTGGATGGCAGATCCAGTCGATTATAGTTAATTATATTATTAATTTATTTCCAATATGAATTCTTCTTTCCCTTGTTTTTTGAAACACATTTTATGGCCATTGCAAATACTTTGTGAACAGATCCAAAGCTAGTGCACTATTAGTGCTTTATAAATTAAATAAACATTGCCGTAAGTATTAGTGCTTTATATTTTTATGATAATATTATCATAAAATTATAATATAACAATTTCTAATATAATATTATTATTTTAGTATTTTATTCCAATTTTAATATTTTAAGTTTCAATTTTTTTTATATTTTATAAAATAAAGAATTATATATTTATATTATTTGAATTTTATTATGATTTTCTTTTTCAAAATTTGAAATTTCAGTCGACAAGTTTGATCCGAATTTCTTTGTTGTTGAATTCAAACACAAAGACAGAATGTAACTGCCCAGAAATGTGCAATTGCTATGTATGGAAGCCCATAGAATAAACACAAGTTTGTTTGATAATTGCCTCAACAAAATGCAATTCACAGACTGCAATTGTTGCTGGGTATGGATACAGAATCTTGTGACATTGTCTTGTAGATTATTAAGCAGATGCAGTTGGCATTTGTAAAGCGGAAGTATGCAGTCACTGTCAACATCCTCGCAGCAAATAATCAGATATTCTAGTTATGGGTGGTTCTAGAGTTGTGTATGCTAATGGTTGAAGCATACTGAAGGCTCGTAAGTTACGTGACATTATGCTTCAACACAGCTTGCTCTGATGGAATACAAAATTCACTAGATATGAATTAAATAGATTTGGTGAAGAGGCCTTGGGCATTTTTGAAAGGAATAATATGATAAATTATTACTTCTTCATTGCATAATTTCTCAGAACAGTTGCAATACATTTGTCGAGCCTCAATGCTTCACAAGAGATCAATACTCTGAATTTAGAAAACTTCTGGCAACATAATCACACTCTAGGAGTCTAGAGACCTGTCAAAAAAAAACCACTTACAAACTCCATCTCAAGCCTTCAAGGTCCGGGAAACAATCAATGATTTACCTCTTAAAACCATGAGCCAATACCTAGACTAATCCATTCGCCTCTCTCCAAAAGTAACCCCTCCAGGAATAGAATGTAACTCCTGATTTGACACTATTGATGTATAATTTCTCAAAAAAGTTACAATACATTTGTAGAGCCTCAATGCTTCACAAGAGATCAATACTCGAATGTGGAGAACTTCTGGCAACATAATCACACTCTAGAGACCTGTCAAAAACCGCTTACAAACTCCATCTCAAGCCTTCAAGGTTGGGGAAACCATCAATGATTTACCTCTCAAAACCATGAGCCAATTTGACTCATCCATTCGTCTCTCTCCAAAAAGTAACTACTTCAGGAATATAATGTAACTCCTGATTTGATACCAATGATCAAGGGGTCCAGTGTAACTCCCAAGTGTTCCAAGATGAGGCAACAATTAACCTTACACTGCTAATAGTAGCTGGTCAAAGTTGCTAGTACTAGTTCACCTAGTAACCCCACTCATTCATCTTCTTACGCCCATCATAGATAATCTTACACACACTACACATTATAGATGGTCTTAACACATCTTATGTGACATAGAGGCTCATACAAGATTCCATCCAAGTGGGGTGCCCTTTTGAATGCAGACATATTATTTACAATATTATACAAATGTTAGATAATTCATCTGGACCTAAGACTCATAAGTTACAAATTGTACAACACTAAGTCCCCTAATTCTAACAGTATTTTTAGTAAATGCAATTTTTATGTGTAAAACTCAACTTAGCAAGTCTTTGCCAGGATCTTTCAAGCATGTCCTGAATGGGATACACAGAACAGAGTATGGAGATTCCTTAAAAATTGAAAATAAATTGAAACCAAACAATTGTAACCATGACTGCTTGATGAATATGCATGCAGACTGTGTAACCCTTTCTTACATATTACTGCATTTATACTATCCTTCCCTGGCTAGACGGTTAACATCACAGCTTATGTAGAATGTAGGGCAGAGGAGGCCCTTTTGCATACAGACAGCCTCAAGTCCTGCCAGAGGGCTAAACATCTGCACGAAAAGGTAATTTTTTAATATGCAACTGCATATTGCCTCAAGAACAACAGAATGAGAAATAAAACCAAGAGTACAGCACCGACAATACCCTTTGCATCTCTTGATTATCCATAAATTTCTTTTCAAACCTGCACTAAAAGACTTTGCATGTACACAGGAAGTTAAGAATAGTATTTCTGTAACTTCATGGGTGCAAGGCAGAAATACTTCCCAGTTGTAGGTCCTGCCCACTACTGTATTGCATGTGATTCTCATGCAAACAAATGAGATGGATTCTAGCTTATGTATGATTTGCTCCCCTTTCTGTAACATATAGTGTAACATATAATGTCTCACATGTGTTACTGCCTCATATTTTTATTGCATCCATAAGATTCGAAGCTTCTTCAACAATGAAGTTTTTCCAGCCTCTCAGCAATCGACTGACTCTAAAACAAAGCCGATGCTCAAGCTTTATTCTTGGTATCAATAACCATATTGATAACATAATTTGGAGCTGTTTTGTCTGTCCTATCATCTTAAAAGATCCCCCCACATACTAGATCTAGTTTTCTTTTGCTGCCAAATCGAAGATAAATTTTATGATTCCTAGTGGTGGTCTTAAACACTGTGTAGGTACAGTAGTATTTAAGGTTAATTTCTGGTTGTAGATTGTAATGTGTGCAACAGAGATTTAGTCATTTTCATGTTTCGGCATCCATGAACAATGAAACAAATTTGACAAATCAAGTCTTGCCAAATTACTGTGTTTATGCTTACCAAACACCAAACTTTACAATTTTCACCTTAGCTTCTATTTGTCAAATCCAATGTAATTAACTTAATTCAATTTTTGGTCTTTTTTGATGTCTTGTGTCATAAAACGACTTTTAGTGTGTTTGCTTGAGGGTGCACTAGTTGATATTGATCTTCTATTGTTGTTTCAGGCAGAGGATGCTGCAAAACGTGCTCTTGGCCTTCATGGAACAAAATTGTGAGTGTTTTGCTTTGATTTGAATAGAACTATTGTTTGTTCAATCTAGTTTAAAAGTTTTCTTTCACCAAATGCATACAATATAAATTTGGTTTGTTTCTACTTTTGTATTCAGGGGGGACAGATCCTTGAAAGTCGAGCTGTCCAAGGTTCGTCCAAAGAGAAAAGATCCACCAGCCAAAATTAGTGGATGCAAAATTGCATACATTGGTAACCTTCCTCGAGTTGTTACGGAAGATGATATCAGGCAGTTCTTCAAGGACTCTACAATAGAGTCAGTAGATTTAGCATTATTTAAAGTAGGGAAAGAGCGTTGCCGAGGTTTTGGACATGTACTGTTTGCTGATGATGAATCGCTGGAAAAAGCCTTGAAAAAAGATAATGTGAAATTAAAGGACAGGCCAGTGAAGGTTGCTTATCCAGTCCAGAAGTATACTGTACCAAGCAAAAAGAAAAAGAAGGTTCAAGGTGTTTAAGAGATGGCAGGAGTTCAAAACTATACATGGAGGAAGCATGAGTTATTGATCTGAGCTATATGGGTAACATTCTTGTGCTCTGCAAGGTCTAACAAAGCAATAGATGCAGGATTGCTAGCATCATCCAAGTGTTTAGGAATATCAGGAATTCAAAACATTTGTACGAAATTCAAAGTATTTGACATAGGCTGTAGGTGTTAAGGGTGCAAATTTTTCAAAATATCTATGCATTCTACATGTAAAATAATTTTCCATCTCACTTTGTTTATTTTGTGTGGCCCTCAAACGATTTGTTTTAGTTGGTAAACCTAATCGAAGATAACTATTGGGATAATGATCAAGAATATGTGTTGGCATCTTAATAAGATGATAAGTAGTTTTCCTAAGCTTTGAAATATATCACTTGCATTTTAATTAGAATTGTGACTTCTGTGTGTTCATCCCAAGATGACCTTTCATGCATGACTACTTACAGGAATGATTTTATTTCCTCATTCATATTGAATGATAATTTTTGAAATAGAGTTCATGTAACATGTTAATGCTGGATGTAGTAAGTTTCTTCGTGTTGTGAGAGAGGACTTAAAATAAATGTACATTTAGTTTCTGTTTCAAGTTTTGTTCATTCAGATACCAACTGGTTGGATCCTTAATGAAAAGCCCAACATCGTTTCCCTCATTTCCTCATTTATATTGCATGATAATAAATAGAGTTCATGTAATATGTTAATGTTGGATGTACTAAGTTGTTTGTGTTAACAAGGAAGTTACTTTATGTTGTGAGAGGACTTTTCTGTTGCAAGTTTTGTACATTCTGATACTGGCTGTTTGAATCCTTAACAAAAAGCCCAACATCGTTTTGCTTTTGATGAGATTTTCTGTGCCCTTTTTTAAACCAGGAGGGGCACTGTTTCCTTCTAGTAACATGTTAAGGAATAGCATATTATAACTCTTAGAGCTGCAACAATTTATAGCTCTTTGAACTTGCAGGCGCACCAACTATTGATTTAACTATTGCATGCAACAATTTTTGCTACTTTTGCTTTTAAGATATTCTTTTGACTTGGTACTTTTAAGGTGCATGCCAAAGGGGGTATATTCTTTTGTCTTGTAGTTTCAAGTTGCACGCAAAGTCGGGTAACATTCTTTTGGCTATGGAAATAAATACCTATATGAACTTACAAGCAAAATGACTTTAAACTGAGTAAATTTGATTTATATTTTGAAAAATGTTATCACTTACCAAAGTTTAGAAGATCACCTGGATGCAACTGAACAAAATTTGGGTGTGGGCTGCAGTTGTTACACAGATGAGATGGCAAAAAATATTTTATCAAGTTAGGTATTTACAAGGCAAAAAATCTTTTATCAAGTATTTACAAGTCTGTGTCAAAACCCTATAGGTGAAGCATTCCCATAATGCTTGTTTTATAAATTTCAAGCTCTTGAAAGCATGGATAAGTTAATTGCCAAGTGAAGCAGATGCAAGAAGCCAAATACTGAATGGTTGCACAAGGTGATGTGATCTCGACATGACATTTAAGGTCAACAAGAAAGTTTCATTCTATAAGCTTTTTGGTGACAAACAATACTGTGCTGTTCCTCGGCCTTCTGATGTATTAGGAGCTTTAATTGTGATTTATCTGAAGGCTTAGCACCAAAAACATTAGGTGTGGTTAGGAAATAGGAGCTACTATTGTGACATTTGGAATACCGACCAGTATTGCCAAATCTGTAAATCTGTTGCAATGGCTTCAGCCTAAATTATTTAACCACAGTTTGTTCATTTAGGCAGAAAATGTCATTCAAATGTTGATATTAGAAGACGACGTGGAAAGTGCACTAAAAGAGTTTATTTGCTATATATACTTCAAATATCTCGTATGGCTGATTGTGATATCAAACTTGTTCAACAAGCATACTCAAAAGTCAAAGTTTATAAAGTCTGTGTTTGCAATGGTTTTCTTGTGAATTCTACAAAACCTGTGCTTAGAAACTTATCATCCTAGACCGTTAGGATCTATCATCAACAAAAGTAGTAAATTCATACTTAAACCCACGGACCTTGTTATTGGAGACCTATCACCTTGTTGAGTATCTCTGACAAGATGATAACCAAAGCCTTAACCGTGTGAATCAAACATCTGCTTTCAGTTGTGATCCAACTTGAACAAACTGGGTCTATCCAAATCAGATATATTTTGGGAAGTGTCATTGTCATTTAGGAAGGTATGGAATGGGCATGCAAATTAAATCAACAAGATCTCTTCATCAAAGTTGATAAGGCCTTTGACACATTTGAATGACATTTTATTCTTGTCATGCTCAAAGCACTTGGCTTTGAACCCAACTTCATCCAATTGGTCCAAATACTGTTTGTTGATGCCTTTGACTATGCATGCCTCAACATTAATGGTATCCAATTTGAGTAGTTCAGATTGTTTAGGTCTATGAGGTAGGGTTGCTTCCTTGCACCCTTGCTCTTTGTGTTAATTGTTGAGGGTTTTGGTTATTTTCTTGCTAACTTCATCTCACAATGAGAGGTTAAAGGGATATCCCTCGAAAAGCCTTCTCAAAAGTTTTTCAAATTTCACCTTGCAAATGATACCTTCCTCGTGCTATTTGAAGAGGAAGACAATATTAAGCAATCTCTTAAGTGAGCTTGACTTTAGGCTTTGACATTCAATGGAATATAACACAATATTTTAAACAATTATTCTTCAAACCACCAAGTTGGCTTTATTCATTTGGCTAGAAACCTGTTAATCATGAGAAATTTTCAATTTATAGGCACTGCCTTTGTGTTCCAAGCCTATTAGTCCAATTTGTCACAATGTGTTATTGATGGAATTGATAAAAAGCTTGCGTACATTCCTACCAAATAGATTTTGGTGGTAGGCAAATTCTGAATTTGCTTCTTAGTTCTTTTTGCTATGCATGTCTATTATTCCTCTTGTTGGGTGCCTTCTATAACATCATATTACAAGCTTGGCAAGCTTTTATTGGTTTTTTTCTTGGCCAACTCAAATTGAAGTAAAGGTTTTCACCATGTTGAATGGGACTTGTGTTGCTTGCCAAGTTTTTGGTAGTCTAGATCTTATTAATGTCAATAGCAAGGTATTGCTTTATGTGTTAAAGTGGATTGCTCATACTTGGGCTAGCACTGAAGCTACAAAAAAATTGCTGCAAAATTGTATTGCTTGTAGTGCTCTATATGGGTGTTTTTACTGGAATGGCCTTGGTTTCCATTCCTTTGTAATTTGTCCTTTCTTGGTTAAAATTAGTGGTACCTTTATGGCTAAAAGTATTTGGGAGGCATGGGAAACTATTTAATATTGACTTTTATGGAATGGCGATGGATTTCACAATGAGTTACCCACCAATAGCAATCTATACAGTGCTTACACATAATCATGTTTCAAAATAAGCCTTTAACAACTACTCTTTGCATGCACTCCCCCAAATTCTTTAGATGAAGAATTAGGCATCTATGGAATCTTTACTCCAAGGTTCATTCCTCTTGGCTCTCTTGGCCTTAAGTTAAAGTTAACTTTAGTTTAAGCAAATTGATAAACAAGGTGAAACTATTGCAATAAAATTTCTTACAGTGTATGCAAATCTAAAATATAATTGTCTATCTTGATGAAACACTCACTTATACTGAGAGGGGGAGGGTAAATCAGTGCAATACAATCTTTTAATTTTTCAACTTAACAATCACACAAGATCCACACACATAAGAGACAAGATTTTACATGGAAACCCTTTCGAGAGAAGAAGGATTGCTTGGATCTACTGTCCAAATCCAACCTTAGCAAATAAGACCACCTTACAAGTCTACATAGGCACCAACTCACTGGAAACACCAATCCCAACAAATTGGCACCAACCTAGCAAGAGACAACAATCTCTTTAATGAGAGGCACCAACCTCCCGATCTTCTTAGTTAGGAGGCACCAATGTTCAAACAAACAAAAGGATAAATATTTGAAACTTCTTTAATCAAGTCCAATTCACCTTCAAAATTTGCTCAAAATATTTGCTATAAATCAGCCTCTAGATTTGCTATATTTTTTCTCAAAATCTACCTTAAATCTGCTATAATTTCCTTTTAGACATGCTATAACTCTTTATCAAAATTTGCTTCAAATCTGCAAAAAAAATCACCTTAAAAGGTGTTGGTGTTTCCAACTGATTGTCTAGGTTTTCCTAAAAATCAGCTACTGTTTATGCTCAGAAACCCTAGGTTAGTGGCCAACAAATAGGAGATAGATTTTCAAGTTCTTCTCTACACTTTAGGCTCTGTAAAACAAAGGTGGGTTCCCCTATAACATCATTCAACAAATAACACCTCTTTGCAATGATGCCATTAATAATTGTAAGGAAACTTGCAGCCATCTAATGACAATTTCCACATAACTCAAAAGATATAACAATGCAAATAAGTGCTCAGAATCCACATGCAAGAGAATAGACAACATACCTATTATGCCCTGCATAACCACCCCATTTTATTCTGGAACAAAATGGGTCCCCCTTTTTCTTTTGTCTTTTTTTTTTTGCCTTTAGTTGTTTGCTTTGACCTTTGGAATTCTTTTGTTTTCCTCTTCGGTCTATATTTTGTTCTGTCAAATTTTGGTTCTGCCTCACTCAGAGTTGGGTTTCCTTTTGTTAAAATGGAGGCATTTGTTTTGCAGGATTGAATCGCTCATCTGAATATATCTTTTAGGGAAGTCAACTGGAAAGCATGTCTCAATCCCATTCAGCATAAAACTCCTCAAGGAAAAGTTGCTAAGACCCTCCTGTTGTCTTGCCGATTGGCGGTTTGGTTTTGTTCATTTGAAATCCAAAGGGTCGTCGAGACATGCCGGTCGCTATGAGTTTTTGTGTGTCTTGCCGATCGGACTGATGCCTCGGCGAAAGGGGTTTGCATCGCTGAGAAGTTTGCCCGACAGGTTGGGAGTCTCCCCGAAATGGTCCGAGCTCGCCAAAAGATGAAGATCTCGTAGAGAGATTACCTTCGGCATAAGGTCCTGCTGACAGATGAAACTCTTGCTGACAATTGTTCACAGGGGCTCTCAGAGAAGGTTTTACATTCAGCGTAGGGTCTCGGCAAGGAGGAAAAGTCTCGTCAAAATGTTCTCTCCCTTTGGTGTAAAGTTTGAAGTTCGGCAGAAGGTCTTGCCGACCGGGGAAAGTCTTGCTGATATGGCATGAGCTTGGCATGATGTCCTGTCGACACAACAAAGTCTCGGCGAAAGGAGGCGTCATCAAGAAGATGTCTCCCTGATGGTTATTAGTCCCACCGAAAGAGGGGTTTGACCTCAGCGAGAGTGGGGTGATCTCGGCATAAAGTCTCACTGACCCACGGAGTCCTGCCAACGGAAGGAGGTTTTGGCGACAATGGTTAGCGTCAGCAAGAAGTCTCACCGAGTGGGGTGAACTCTCGTCGAAATGGGGCGGCATCGGGCAGAGGATTTGTGTTCGCCATAAGGTCTCGCCGATGGTTGTTTGTCTCGGTGACAGGATGGTAGCGTTGGCAAGAGGTCACACCGACAGGGTGGACTCTTTCCAAAAAGTAACGACATCAGGGAGGGTGGTTTACTTTCACCATGAGCTCCGCCCGATAGAGTGGTGTCTCCCTGAAATGAAATGAGGTTGCCGAAAGATAAAGCCTTCGGCATAATGTCTAGCCGAATGGGGGAAGTCCCGCTGAAGAAGGATGTCATCGGGGAAACGAGGTCCTACTCGCTGTAATCTCTCGCTGACTAAACAGGGTCTTGCTGAAATAAAGTATGAGCCCGGAGACAGTTTGCACTCAGTGTAAGGTCTCGACGAAGGAAGCTAATCTCTCTGACATAAAATGATATTGGCAAAAGGTCTCGCCGACATGGAAGTCTCGGTGAAAAGGGTTTGTCATTGGGGAGAATGGAATAAGTTTGGGGAGATGTCCTACCAACACCGGGGAGTCTTGCCAAATGCTAACGTCCTACCAACGAGGCCGCCCAATGGTATAACCCTTGGGAACTCGCCATGATATCTTCTCGATCGATGTTGGTCTTGCCGACTAGCGGTAGCCTTGCCAACGTGTTTTCTTCCTTCTGTGTAATGTTTGAAGCTTGCCATGACGTCTTGCTGACTGAAGGAACTCCCATCGAAAGAAGGGTTTGAGCTCGGTGAGAGTGGGATGATCTCGGCATAACGTCTCACCGACCCGATGGTGTCTCGCCGAGACTCTTGGTTCAGTGGTTTACATTCGACATGACCTTCTGCTGACAATGAGAAGTCCTGCCGATAGCGATGGATTTACCAATAGAAAAGGGATATCGGTATGACCGACGAGGGCTCGCCATGACTTCTGGCCGATGATGATCGTCTTGCTGATGGTTTTTTGAGATATCAATATAGCTTGTGCAGCTCGACATGAACTCTTGCCGACCGTCGTGGGTCATGCCGATAACTACTGTAGAATGTAATCGCATAGGGGAGACACTGATGGTGTCTCACCGACATGCGATTTTGTGTGAATAACCGCCCGACAGTCTTACGTGGATTTTTTTCCACCAATCAGAAGAAGCTAAAAGGTCCGCCCACTGACAGTTTGACTAATTGACTACCCCTGTGAAGGAAATCAACAGAATGTGAACGACATGAACTTACTCTGTGAACGAGCTGATGGATTGGCCTGGGAATGATGGTGTTCGAATTTGAATAGGAAGTCGGATGTTGTCTCTCAAGAAAGGTCAACTTGCAGAAGGATCTGGAGCGGGGAGAAAGGTAGGAAGAAAGAGGAAGCCACGAGTCTTAGGGACAACTATGGTGTCCACTGGCAGAGATGGATCTGCATTGATGACAATGCTTTAGAGCATTCAAAGCAGCCCTTCAAGGAAGTTCGAGGATGGACACGGAGGCATGGAGTAAATGCTATAGCTGCAAATGATCTACAGATTATTTCCTGAGGGAAAATCTTTCACCAACATGGACAGCGGGGATGCCATTCAATGCAACATTAACTCTATTCAAAAGATCTGAGGGCCGACCTTTCTGGAGTGAGATATTTTATAAACCCTAAAATAGGGGGCAACACATTCTTTTGGTACATTCTGTATATATGGCATTTTGCCTCTTTGTAAAGGGGGAGAAGAAGAAGAAATAGAGTAGACAGGTCTAGAGATAGATTTTCAAGAGTAGGAATTTCTGAAGGATAGAGGAGACAGAGATGCATCCTGATTCTTTGTAATGGTAGCTTCTTTTGTCTTCTTAGTTAGGAGTTAGATTAAGCATAAGCCAATAATGTATCTTTCCAGTTTTCTTAGTATAGATGGAAACAATTTGGAGTCATGGATTTTCTGTACACTGGTGATTGTGTCAGACTTGTAAATGTTGCTTATCTGTTTCACTAACAGTAGAAGCAACCAGATTAAAATCTACTTCATGTTGTGTTCCAGAATGGTGTTTGTCTTGAGTTAATCATTTGATTTGAGAAGCTTTCATGGAATGAAGTTTGATTTTATGTTTTGTTTAAATGGTGACTTGCAATCTGTTATTGAAATCAACACTGTGAATGAATGAGACTGTGTGTTAATCACAAGTTAATTTTGTTCTGCAGTTTTAGTTAGGAATTCCTTGAAAGGTAACAAGTCTAGTTAAATTGGATGAATTAACATTCTTTTTTGTTCCAAAGCTTTGATCTATCTTTTTATGTTTCTTTAAAAACCCTGGTTAGAGTAGGTTTAAGTTTATGTTTGATCTCAGAACAATCCAGGAGCTCAACACCAACATGCCCTTTGAACATTACTATTGCATTGACCATTGAGCAACATCAGCATAGTTGAGAACCAACTACCAAGACCTTGGGAGCTAAGATATCCATGTGTTGTCTCTCTTTCAGGAGAAACATAATAGTAATATTCTGTTTACACGTTGTTGTGCCATGAAGACATGTCAACAATACCCATCAAAGATAACACAAGATATACCTTGGGAAAACCCTCAAAAGGGAAAAACCTAACCTCCAAAAGCATCCATACTCCATATTAATTAGCCATGAAGCAAATACAAGAGTTACAATGAACATTTCTAAAGCATCAAGTCCTCCAATGCATTCCCATGTGTCCAAGCATGAATCCACACATCCCATGCCATGCTTCACAACTGCACTCCTCAGAAAGACTCAATAATGACAACCAACCCACTCAACCAACCTAAACCACTACACGTGTTTGATTTTATAGACACAAGCTCACACAAAATACAACTAGTGGTAAGGTAAAACCATGTACCACAAAACCATGTGAATACAAAACCACTAACCCCTTATTTAATATTGGGTACTAAGACATCACTTTATTTAATATTTCTCCAATATTAAATTATTATCACATGTCTCCCACACATTAAATAATAATACAATCTTACAATATAACATCAAGTGGTCCCCAAATAATTACCTAGTGTGATTAACCACACCACCAAGGTGCATCACAACTAAATAATTATTTAATTACAACATTATAATAAATCATTTTATGCAATGGTGTACAACACCATATCCCAACAATAATAGATTCTTCACACTAGTATGGTAGAAGGTAACTTGATGGGCTAAATCATCCTTGCAACCCACTATACTTCTTGTGGTTCTTTGTAATGTGGTAATGGACACAAAAAAGTAAAATACAAAAATTAAAGGTTTTGATTTGATTTAATGATTGATCCTGCCCTAGCTTCAAGCTTTGTGAATCTCCTTGACCAGTGCCTAATCCACACAGAGTCTAGAAATGAGGTAAACTCCTACAACAAACCAACCCTTGGCTTCTTATAACCTCATTACCTTGCAATGAGAAACCAACAAAGGGACAATACTATTACCCTCCTTACAAATCCTTATCATAGCAACACAATCTTTAATTAATGGACTGAAAGCAAGTTTCATCTACTCCTTGAATAGAAACTAACAATTCAAAAATTCATAGCAACAAATGTGATATGAGAAGCATGAACAATCCTTGATTATATGATTCAAAAGATGATGTGTTACAATATGGAGACAACAATATATTGACATTTAAATATGAGAAAACACAATGAGTGTTTGAGTTATTTGTTGTTATTATAGAGAAAAAATTACAACATCCCTTCTTTGAGTCTCAGAGGCTTTATTTGTTCAACTTGACTCTATACATAGACTTACAAAAATTGAAAATGAAAACACTTTGAAAGACAAGAAAACTTTCCTTTATAGTTTAGGCATAACTCAAAAACCAACAAGACAAACCCTAACCCAACTAGAGTTTGCCAAAATAACAAAAAATTTGACCCAAGCCACAAAATTTGACCATACCTTGGGCCAAATCAGTCGTCCAAGAACAATAACTCCATTGCAACTAGAAAGGATGGAAAGCTCCTTGAATCGCGTAGCCAAATGTCCTTTTCCTTGTAGCAGGTCATGAAGATGAAAGAAGGCACACCATTTGAGCTGAAATCCATGTTGAAACCCTAACAAAATCGTGCAAACACCTAGGCGTGCATATCTAAGAGAAAATCCTACCATAAATGCTCCATGCATCAACGCCAAACCACCATATTAATGAGGACTCAAACAGTGAAGAAAACCCCCATGAAATTTACAACAAATCATGACAAGGGATGGAACTCTAGGGAAAAGGAGGTTGATGACACATAAAAAAGCATGGGTAGCAATCCACCATTAATGGGGTTAGGTTGAAACATCATTTAAAACAATCCTGCCCTTTTCCTTGGTCAAAAATAGGTCATTGAGGAGGTAGGTGAAGTAATAATGGTGCCATCGCCTAAAACACACCATTTGTGAGTATCATTGGACCCTCGGGCCCGAAAGGAGAGCCTTTCATTAAATTAAATGGGTTGTAAGGTTGGAAACAATACTATCATCGGACATCGAAGTTTCTTTATACCTCATACTCATCAGCATCCAGGCTTCAAACATTGCTCATCGGGGTTACCTCGTACCTCCTGCAAAAAAGCCTTGGGCGTCAGGCCAGAGACTTTCACCATGCGGGCTTCAGAGATTGAGCACATGGGTTACTGCTTACTATGAAGCAATAAGAGGTAGAGGGGAAGGGTGACACCTGGCACCCGAAAGGCAATCGGGGGTCGAGGGTTCATCTTATGCCTTAAGTACTGCTAGACGGTAAAGTGTAAAGAGGAAGGCTGATCCTCGATGCTCGAAAGGTCATCAAAGATTGGACTTCGGGGGGGGGGGTGTGGTCGGCTTACGAGGTAAGAAGGGATTCAAAAACTTGAAAGTCCAAAAAAGGACTTAGGTTTTCGAAGAAATATGATTTGGGGGGGAACTTAAAATTTTGGGAAGGAAAGGAGAAATCAAGGAGGAGGCAGGAAGGAAGAAGACTTTTGAGTGGTCGAGCATTAGGAGGATGCCTTACCTCTTACCATAACAATGATAATCTAGGTAAAGGGGAACCTCGACCTCTGAAGTTCGAAAAACATAATTTTTTCATGAGAGACTTCGTGGATCGGGCCTTGAGAAGCACGACTGCCACTTGCAAAGAAAAGAAGAAAGGGGAAAGGGGAAGATCAATCCCTTATCCTCAAAGGATCAACACTTAGTTGATTTTCAACTTTCAAAGGAGAGGATTGGGGGTTGGGGGGAAGGCTTACCTCTTATTGCAAGGGTAAGAGGTAAGAGGAAAGGCCGAGGCCCGATCCTTGGAAATCAACACTTTGTTGATTTTTTGAAGGGATTAGGGGGAAAGAAAAAGGAAGGGAAGAAGAGGTAAAGGGTAAAACTTAAACCCAATGGGAGAAACCAAAATATCAAGGAAAAAAATGGAGAGAAGGGGAGAAGAAGAAGGAGATCGGGGATGAAAGAGAAAGGAAGCCAAGAAGCAGACCAACAAAAGCCCAAAGATATACTTAGCCAATTTTTAGGATATTGCAAAATGAGGCATTATAATGGAGGTGGTACAAGTAGAAAAAGGTGCCACCAGTGGCTCTAATTGGGGACACTTGTTTAGTAGAAACAAAGTGAGGATCTAGAAAGCTCTGGAGAAGTAGACCAAAAGCCAAAAGCAAAATGAGGAAATAGATAATTACATAATTATGATATAATGTGCATGGATATGCCCTGTTTATGAAAAGTAAGGTTTGAGGAATTGTCCATGTGACAATTCCAACACTTCCTCATCCGTATTTTGTAAAAAATATGAATTCTCACCATGATTGTTGTGGATGACATAAGGGCCAATCTAGAGGGCCTCAAATTTACCATGTTTTCCCTTATCTTGGATTCTAGCATTCCACATTAAGCCCAAGTCTTTTGCAACAAAATTCCTATTTGTAGTTCTCTTGTCAAATAGGTATTTGACTTGCAATTGATTTTTCAAGTTGAAATTTTGTGCTGCTCTTCTTGACTCATCCAACTCTATCAGTTGGTTAATTCTGCTAGTCATACTATCATAAATTCCATCTCCATATTCCTAGATGAACTTATATACTAGCAATAAATTGTTCATTGGTATTCTTGCATCCAATCCATACACAAGTTCATAAGGGGATTTTTCTTTAGCCTTCTTGACAGTTGTCCTATCAACCCATAATGCCAATTTCAACTTTGAATCCCATGTTCTTTTGTTCTTCTCTATCACTCTTTTCATGATCTTCATGAGGCTTTTATTACTGGACTTAGCCTGTCCATTTCCCTGTGGGTGGTAAGGGGAAGAGTATGATATAGCAATTCCATAACTGTTGCAAAAATCAATAAACTCCTTTGACCTAAAACACATCGCATTGTCCATGATTAACTTTGTAGGAGTGCCAAACCAAATCAAAATGTTATCCATAATAAAATTGATGACAACCTTTCTAGTTTCCTTTCTTGTAGGGATTGCTTCCACCCTTTTGGTGAAGTAATTTATGGCTACCAATATCCAACTGTGGCCACCACTAGATTTTTTATTAAATTCACCTATAAAATCTATGCCTCATTGCTAAAAAGGAGCTTCTACATTCTATGTTCTAAGGGGTAAGGCACCATAAAATTTTAACTTACTAGAATTTTTTTGGCAAGCATCACATTTCTTTACCATTCTATGTGTGTCAGAAAAGAGGGAAGGCCACTAATATCTAGATCTCAAGATCTTATGGGCAATTGTCTTGGCTATGCAGTAACCTCCACAGACTCCATTGTGCATTTCCTCAAGAATTTTCCTTGCTTTTTCCTCATTTACACATCTTAGCATCACACCGACCCTATCCCTCCAATACAAACAATCACCAATCATAACATACTTGATGGCTTGTAGTTTCAAAGTCCTTTTTTGATTATTAGTCATGTGATTAGGGCAAGAAATGTTTCTTAGATAGTGTAGAATATCCTTATACCAAGAGCAACCTTGAACAACACATTTCTCTACAAGAACAATCTCATCTATTTGATTTATCTAAATAGCTTCAAGATTTGATTCAACCATCAACTTGGCTAAACCCTGCCCTCTAAAAAGTGTAGTTATCTGAATATCAATATTAAACTCTTGGATCTTGTTGATCCATCTACACCTTCTTCTAGTGACTTCACACTAAGTAAAGATGTCTTTGACTAGAACATTAGGTACATAAGTCACTATCTTAGCACCCACCAAGTAGGGCCTAAAGTTTTTGACAACCTTTACCAAAGCATATGCCTGTTTTTCCATGATATTATACTTCAATTCTATTGCTTGCAGCGACTTGCTAAAGAAAGCAATGTTTTGTTCATAACCCTCATCATTTTCTTGTAATAGAACAACAATAGTATGAAATGATGCAAAATAAAACAACTGAAAAGGTTTAGAAAAAATAGTTGACTTGAGGACTGGTGCTTCTTTGATGGCTTTCTTGATGTCATTAAATGATTGAACATGATCATCTCCCCATGCAATTGCTTCTTGCTTTCTCAACATCTTGGAGATGGATTTTGAGTTTCAACAAAGTTTGTAACAAACATTCTAACAAAATTGATTTGGCCAAAAATGATTGAATCCACTTGACTGTTTTAGGAATTGGAATTCTATCAATTGTTGCAACCCTTTCTAGATCAATTTTTATTCCTTCCTTTGAGACTATATGCCCCAACCATTTTCCTTTTGTAACCCCAAATGTACACTTCTTAGGGTTCAATGAAATGCCATATTCCAAAGCTCTTGCAAATATCTTTTCCAAATGCATATAGTGCTCTTCTTCTTTCATGGAATATGTTGCGAGGTCATCTTGATATACTACCATAAATATATCTATAAAATATGAAAAAGCAACATCCATGGCTCTTTGGAATGTAGCCCCAACATTAGTTAAACCAAATGGAATTCTGATATAAACATATGTCCTTCATGGTGTAGTGAAGGTAGTCTTATATTGCTCTGAATATTTCACTTTCACTTGATTATAACTAGAAAACCCATCCATCATAGATAAAAGCTCACATCTAGTAACCCTATGCAACATTTCCTCCATATTTGGCGATGGGTAATTATCCTTTAATGAGGATATGTTCAGATATTTGAATTCTAAACATAACCTAATATCCCCATTCTTCTTTTTGATCAGGACCAAATTTGAAACCTAGGTGGAATGTCTGATAGGATTTATGATTCCACCATCTTTGTGTTTCATGAGCTTTTGTTGCATTTTGGGTGCCAATGTAGGATTTATTGGCCTTTTTTTTGCCTAAAAGGTTTAGCATTTGGATTCAAAGGGATTTCATGCTAAAACAAACCCTCTCAGTAAGATTTTAGGTCATCATATGACCATGCAAACACATGCTTGTATTTCTTAAGTAGAGCAATCAACATTGTCCTAATTTTGGGGTTGAGCTTCTTTCCAATATATACTTTCTTGGGTGCACAATTAGTTCCCAAATTGATTTCCTCCAAATCTTGTTCATGTGTAGAATTTTGCTTCACATTACACTTATTAGAGTTATCAAAAACTCTTTGTAGGGATACCAATCCTTTAGGGATTTTATTGGTCTTGAGTTGGATTACCTCATTTCCAAAAATGGTATCCTTTCCATCAGAATTTTCCACTAAATTCTAAAAAATAAATTTCTTGGTTGTGATACTCATATATACAATGTAGAAATTTCAATAAATCAGTATCATTGTTAAATATTTGCCAATTTTGAATGTTGTCAAGAACAAAGGGCCTCACTTGAACCTCAACCTTTGATACACTAGTAAAAGTGATATCATCAGGTCTCCGAGCAATGTTAGCAAGGAGATATGCCATGAAATTTTTTGACCTCTCTATCAAATCAATAGAAAAGGCATCAAATATCTCAATTGTGTCCCAAACAACATTTATATATTGCTTCAATCTTTTGTTCTTTGACACATACTTGGCTCTAATTTGAGACACTACTAATTCAAAATCACCCAAAACTCTAAGCTCTTTGATCTTATGTTTACTTGCCATATTCAATCCTAATAGTAGAACCTCATACTCAACAACATTATTTGTGCATTCAAACTTTAATTATTACTTGTAAGATTTACCTTCTGGTGATATGAGAATCACTCTTGCACCAGATCCTTCTTTTGAACAAGCCCCATCAAAATACATAGCCCATAGGCCATCTTCTTGAGCATTTTGCTTCATCTTTTCAATTTCTTATATACTCTCATCCTTTGTTGGTTTTGCATCTACAACCTTGAATTTGTCCATGTCTATATCAATGAAGTGCACACTCTCAATTGGATAAGCATCCTCAATGAGGTTGGGAGCTCTTTTCTCCCTAATTAATTTGACTTCTCTGCCATTCACAGGTATGGTAGCATAAGAGAGATCTAACTTCATACTTCCACCAACAACTGCTGCCCACCCTCTTGAAATGAGCATTCCATACTGAGCTAGAATGTCTACAACAGTCACACTCATGGCATAATCCTTTTCAAGGAGAGTTTCCAACTTGAAAGAAACCTCTTTTACTATTCCAATTACAAGGACTTCCCTTGAGTCCATATAATTTTTTTTTTCCATATGTTTGACTTGCTTGTAACCCTAGCTCTCTCATGATTGCTAAAGGCATGATGTTAGTGGAAGCTCCTGAATCTATCATACAATTTATGTTCATTTTATCACTTACTTGCAAGGTCACATAAAATTGATCTACTTGACTAGGGAAAGTAGTTAGGGTGGTACCTAAAAAAACTTTTGGAAACTCAATGTGAGTTCCTTTAGGTTCAACTTCAATCACCTTTTCTTTATCTTTGTTAGAAGAGGTATTTAATTTCCCTCCATTACAAGCAGCATATGTACTAGTGATAAGGGCAAGTGCTTTTTCCTTGTGCTCTTCTATCCTCATCATTTCCAAAAAAAGAAATGATACCTTGATTTGTGACAAGATTTGAGTCATATCCACCATGGTGTACTTTGGAATGTCATAGCCTAGAGCAATTTTCTCATTCACCTTTCCTTGCTTATTTGTAAGTTTTTCCTCTTGAACAAGCCTAACTTCCTTCTTTCCTTGATCACCTTTCATTTTCTGATTTCTTTCCTTGATGAGAGGAGACACAACCTGGTTTTTTGGGCTTCTTAGCATCCTTTTCTTTGATGCCCTTGTTCTTTATAAAGGTATTTCCTTTTGTATCACTATTTCCTTCTTTTATAAAAAGGCTGTTAGGGTTCCCTTGATTATTGTTGACTATTTTGTTTCTCAAATTATAGGTACTCCTAGCTTGTGCAACAACAACAACAAAAACAACATTTAATGATTGGATCTCTTCATCTAAAGGTCTTCTTAGTCTAATTTCTATTTCTAATTCCATATTGTTCACCATATCATGAAATTCATTCTCATCAACAGAGAAAACTTGCTAATGATGTTAATGAATTTGATGTCTTCTGTCCTAAACATAAACCTCTAAACATTCTTCCTTTGAAGAATAGTCACCAACAACTAGGCCCATTCCATATATGTTTATTCCTTGGTCCTCCATATGTGAATCATCACAAGCATAATATGATTCATGGCTATCCCCTAGGGATTGAGCAACCATACTTTGTTGAGAAGAATGTGGTAACTGACAAGGATCACACCAAGGTGTATCCTCCATAAAATTTGCATTACTTCTTTTTAGAGGATCAGGGGTTTCTTTGTTTTGCACATTCCTTTGATTATTTTGGACAAGCCTACCATTGTGCCAATTTGTATTGTATGGTTGATCTAAAAGCTTTGACATTCTCTCTTGCCTTTGATGATTTAGTTTATCATAAGATAAACCTTTGTCATTTCTTGTAACCTTGTAACTGAGATCCTTTAGGGTTCTTATTACTGTGTCAAGCTTATCTTGGGGGTTTGTTGTTTTGTTCTTTTGTCCCCTAGGATTTTGCAAAACCTTGATGTCATCCCTCTTTCTTTTTTTCCTAAGGCTTTCCTATTATTTTCAATATTGGTTGCACTTCTGAATGCATCTCTCAAGGATTGAGGATTCTTATCCCTCAGTTTATAACCCATTTTTGGATCATAAGCCTTGCAATACAAGACTAAACACATAGACTTAGGGGGCTTATGTCATTAGGGACCTTGTTGAAGATCCTATTAAACCTTGCATTGAACTCTACAACAGATTCATTGAATCCTTTACTAATGCTTGTGAACTCATTAATTAAAAACTTAGGGTCAACATTAGTGCCATATTATTCTCTAAACACCTTCTTGAAATCATTCTAGAATCCAATGCTTGCATTAGGAAAGTTTCTATACCAATCCCTAGCCTCACTAGTTAAAGACTGTATAAACAAATTCATGACAACATCTTCATGTTCTACCTCAAAGTCATCCAACAAGTTCAAGAAAGTACTCAGATGTTCTTCACCACTTATTGCATCACTTCCCAAAAATTTAGTGAGGCACTGCCTCACTTAATTAGTAACTTGGTTAGGATATCCAAGGATACCTCCAAAATCAAGTTGTTTGTATCTTTCCATTTGCAAAGGCATTCTACCCTACTGATTTCTTGGCCCATGATTTTGTTGACCACCTTGATTCAGAGGAGGATTTTTTTGCACGTGTGGTTGTTGTGGTGTGGGGATATATTGACCTCCCACATAAGGTGGAGCACTAGTTTGCACTTGAGGACTAGTCCGATATTGCCCTTGGGTGTTTGGTACATAATTTCTAGCTCCTATATTTTGTCCCACATATTATCATTGAGATACTCCTCCCACACCAGTATCTTGTTGCAACCGATGACTATGGGTAGGGTTTACTCGAGGACCTATTGAAATACTAGAATTCATAGGCATGAAACTTGGACTAGGGTTATTTTGTGAGGATGACGGGCCTGCACCTGTTGATGGGGAATTTCCCACATAGGCTGTACTAGTCACATTTTGTGTGGTGATATTTGGTTGATGCTTACTCCATGTACTCACATGGGAAGTATTTAAAGGAACATTGATTTGATTGCTAGTTCCAGCTCGGTTTTGAGGTGTAGGTATGGAGGTGCTAGAAATATTTTGAGCAACTCTCATATTTTCAAGCTCTCTCCTCATATCATCTTTTTTTTTCATTGTAGCTTCTTATTTTTTTCTTTTTTCAACCTATTCATCTCTTGTTTCATGTAATCAAGTTATTTTAACATCTCTTATTTAGTTTGGATTGCATTATTAGGAATAGGAGCCCGTGAAGCAACTAGGGGAACTTGAGTAGGTATTTCAGAAGGCATACGAGTAGTAAACTATAGATTACCAAGGTTTTCAAATGAAAAAGGTATGGCCCTTTGAAGCAATAGGGTCACCATAGAGTTGTTGTATTATAGATTTCCAAGGGGAGGGTTTTGATCTAAAAGGTCTTGTATAGGGTTAACCCTACTTTGGTTTAGTTATGTGTTCCTTGTTTGCCTCTCTCTTCTCTGCGAATTTGTAGGCCCCAACAATGGTGTATCCAATGCATCTTCCCCATTTAAAAGAGCATATATTTCTTATGAACAATCAGAGCTATCTTCACTATGCAAGATATAACCAATATTTTTATCAAAGGTAGGATCAAACTTACTTGCATCTTTGTTCCTTGAATCTTTGTTTCTCCACGCTGTCTTGCCTCTTGTGAGTCCCTTTTCAAGTCTCCTTGTAGGGTCTACATTGTGAATGGATCTTCTACTGAGCATGATGACAAATTTGAAATTCTTCTTCTTTTTAACTGGTCCTTCAACTATATTGTATTATGTAGAGTCACCACCCAACTTAATGCAAATAGTATTCATCTTCAAAGTACTTTGACATAAACACCAGACTTGACATCTACTTCTTAGAAATTTCTTAACATATGGATTTGAATAAAAATATTGACTCAATCCAGTAGGACATAGACAATTGGGCTAAAATTCCTTCTCGATCCCTAGTAGAGTCACCAATCTATTAGTGTTTCCAACTAATTATCTAGGTTTTCCTAAAGATTAGCTACTTCTTATGCTTAGAAACCCTAGATCAGTGGCCAACAAATAGGAGACAAATTTACAAGTTCTCCTTTACACTTTAGGCTCTGCAAAACCAAGGTGGGTTCCCCTATAACATCCTTCAACAAATAACACCTCTTTGCAATGATGCCATTGATAACAGATTCTTCACACTAATATGGTAGAAGGTAACTTGATGGGATAAGTCATCCTTGCAACCCTCTATACTTTATGTGGTTCTTTGTGGTGTGGTAATGAACATGAAAAAGTAAAATACATAAAAGTAAAGGTTTTGATTTGATTTATTGATTGATCCTACCCTAGATTCAAGCTTTGTGAGTCTCCTTGACTAGTGCCTAATCCACAAAAAGTCTAGAAATGAGGTAAAATCCTACAACAGACTAACCCTTTGCTTCTTATAACCTCATTACCTTGCAATGAGAAACCAACAAAGGGACAATACCAGTACTCTCCTTACAAATCCTTATCACAACAACACAATCTTTAATGAATGGACTAAAATCAAGTTCCATCTACTTGAATAGAAACTAACAATTCAAACATTCATAACAACAAATATGATATGAGAACCATGAAAAATCCTCGATTATATGATTCAAAAGATGATGTGTTACAATATGGAGACAACAACATATTGACATTCAAATATAAGAAAACACAATGAGTGTTTGAGTCATCTGCTATTATTACAAAGCAAAACTTACAACATCATTTCTCTAAGTCTCAAAGGCCTTATCTATTTAGCTTGACTCTATACAAATACTTACAAAAAATAAGAATCAAAACCCTTTGAAATACAACAAAACTTTCCTTTATAGTTTAGGCATAAATAAAAAACCAACAAGGCACAAACCCTAACCCAACTAAGGTTTACAAAAATAACAAAAAAATTTGACCTAGGCCACAAAATATGGCCATACCTTTGGCCAAATCCGTTGTGCAAGAAAAATAACTCCATTGTAGCCAGAAGGGATAAAAATCTCCTTGAATCACTTGACCAAATGTCCTTTGTCCTGTAGCAGGTCGTGAAGATGAAAGAAGGCACACCATTAGGCCAAAATCCACATTGAAACCTTAGAAAAATTGTGCAAACACCTAGGCACATAGATTTGAGAGGAAATCCTACCATAAATGCTCCAGGAATCAACATCAAGTTGCCATATTAATGAGCACTCAAATAGTGAAGAATGGAGCTCTAGCAAAAGGGAGGTCAGCGACACATAAAGGAAGCATGGGTAGCAATCCACCATTAATAGGGTTAGGTCAAAACATCATTTAAAACAATCCTGCCCTTTTCCTTAGTCAAAAATAGGTCGTTGAGGAGGTAGGTGCAACAATAATGGCGCCATCACCAAAAACATGCCATTTACAAGTATTATCAGACCCTCAAGCCCTAAAGGAAAGCCTTTCATTGAATTAAATGGGTCATAAGGTTGAAAAAAATATTGTTGTCGACGTCAGAGTTTCTTTATACCTCATACTCATTAGCATCTAGGCTTTGGACATTGCTCGTCGGGGTTACCTCGTGCCTCATGTAGAAAAGCATCAGGCATCGGGGCAGAGAATTTCACCATGCGGGCTTCGAAGATTGGGCACATGGGTTACCACTTACTGTGAAGTGGTAAGAGGTAGAGGGGAAAGGCAACACACAATGCTCAAAAGGAAATCAAGGGTTGTGGGTTTGTCTTACGCCTTACCGCTAAGCGGTAAAGTGTAAAGGGGAAGGTCGATCCTTGATGCCTGAAAGGTCAGCGAAGATTAGACTTCAGTGGGTTGACTTACGTCTTATCGCTTAGTGGTAAGAGGTAAGAAGGGATGCCAAAAATTGAAAGTCCAAAAAGGACTTAGGTTTTAGAAGAATTATGACTTGGGGGAAACTTAAAATTTTGGGAAGGAGAAATCAAGGAGGAGGCGAGAAGGTAGAAGCCTTTTTAGTGGTCGAGCATTAGGAGGATGCCTTACCTCTTACCATAACAACGATAAGAGGTAAAGGGGAACCCCAACCCCTGAAGTCTGAAAAAATCATACTTAATTTTTTTCATGAGACTTTCATGGATCAGGCTTGAGAAGCATGATTGCCACTTGTGAAGATAATAAGAAAGGGGAAAGTCGATCCCTAATGCTACGCCCTTAATATTAGTGTACATCGGGTTATGAATAGTCGACTTGTGGCTATCTTAACTGTCTATTAAGTCATATTATCATTATTATATTGCTATTTAGTTGTTTAGGTCAGCCTAAGCCTTATATAGGTGTGTCTAAGTCAGCCTAGGTGATATCCTAGGCATAAATAGGTATATATAGGAGGTTGTGAGTCTTATTTCATCATGAAGTTGTGAAGTGTGTTCTCATTAGAGATATTTGGAGGTTTTACCCCTCGAAGTGGATTATTATTGTCAGTTATTATCAAGTATTTTCAGCTTATTTCATATCATATTCTTCTATTGTGCAAGTTATTTCATAACAAGTGGTATCGGAGCATGATCTTGGCACCATAGAGGCAAGGTTTTTCTCAATTTTGGAGGCGATTTTGGGAAGAGCATATCTTTTAGATTTTAGATATTTTTTTTTCTGATTTTTAAAGGGTTTTTGAAGAACATATTAAAGAAGCCACAATATAGATTTAAAAATAATTGGAGTAGAATTAAGCGAATTATTGCAGAATTAGGGTTTCTACACAATTTTTTTGGAATATGTATATATCATACATATTGTTGAATTGGAGTCTTATTTTTATTGGGTTTTTGAAGAAATACTAAAGGATATTAAAATAAAAAATTTGGATGAATTGGAATAGAAATAAACAAGTTATTGAAAAATTAAAATTTTCACAATTATCACTCTCCACACTACAAATCTACTTATTTCTTGGAGAGTTTTCTAGGTGAGAGTTATTTTGGACCTAGTAAGTTACAGTAAAAATTTCAGAGAATTTAAGTTTCATTTGTGTGATGTATTTCAAAATTAGTGGTTCCCATCATGACGGTGCCTACAAGGGGCAAAAAGAATGTTGCCACTTCGGGGAAGACTCCTGATAAGGATGGGGTAACAATAGAGGATATTACTCCTAATGAGGAAATCAATAAGGTCAAGGAAGAAATTTTCTCAATAAATATGGATATGTGTGACCTAAGAAGAGATATATCAGACATACAAAACATGTTAAGCACCTACATGGTTGAACCAAGAAAGGAGTTCTCAAGCGACCAAGGTGAAAATTATAGGCCAGCTACCATTGAATCAACCTTTAGTACTCCTATGGGATCTAGGAATTTATTTCCAAAGGTGGATATGCGCAAGTTCGATGGCAAGGATCCTCTAACATGGATAAACCAAATGGAGATTTTTTTTAAGTACACCAAATCCCAAATGGACAAAAGGTCATGATGGCTTCCCTATATCTAGAACCAAATCAATTCATTTGGTATCATTGGATTTGCGCTCATCGAAGGAAAAAGGGGCTCACCATCTCATGGTCAATTTTTATAGAGGAACTCCAAGCACAATATAGCAATAGCGTGACAAACAACTTCTTCAGCCAACTGGCTAAACTTCAACAAACAAGATCAGTTAAGGATTATATTCAACAATTCCAAAATATATCCTTAAGAGTGGATACAATTACGGTGGAAAAATTGAATGATTTATTCTTGGGGGGTCTCAAAAATCACATTCAACATGAGGTATGCATGTTTAGCCCTAGCTCCATAAATGAGTCTTTTATCTTAGCACGCAGGGTAGAGGAGAAGTATTTGATTCCTAAGAAGCAAGGGGCTAATGTGACAAGAGAGAAAGGATATTCAACACAACCTAATCGGTTGACTCCACAAAAAATTGAGGAGAAAAGAGCAAAAGGGTTGTGTTTCAACTGTGATAGAAAATACAGTCAAGGACACAAATGTAGTGAAAAGAAATTGTTCTATATTGAAGGTCCAAGTGAGGAAGAGGAGGAACCCCTACTAGAGGATGAAAGGGAGTTAAATGAGGAATCAAATGATTCTCAACCAATAATTTCTTGTCATGCACTCTTAGGTTTCAGTGCTCCACAAACTCTCAAGGTGGTGGGGTTCTTAAAGAAGCAAAAGGTAACAATGTTGATCGACTCAGGTAGTACTCATAATTTCATCAACAAAAAGTTAGCTACTTGTCTAAATTATTTTATATATCCAACTCCAGAATTTTAGGTTTTTATTGCAGATGGTGGTACAGTTAGTTGTTCAGGGAAGTGTCATAGCATTAAATTATCCATGGGAAATTATCAACTTGATACCCAAATGTATGTGATATCCATGGGTGCAACAAATATTGTTTTGGGAGTACAATGGATTACTACATTGGGAACAATTGAGATGAACTTCCAAGAACTATTCATGAGATTTCAATCAGAAGGAAGGGTAGTAGAGCTAAGGAGGTTGAAGGAAAAATCCCCACAAATGGTAAGCTCTCATCAAATGCAAAAGTTTCTTAAGAAAGGAGTGGATGGATTTGTGGCCCAGCTATGTTCATTAGAAGTCTCTTAATCCAATGCTCCTACTCATCCAGATTTGCAAGCTATAATTGATCATCACTCAATTGTTCTTGGAGATATGCCTAAAGGACTTCCTCCTAAGAGGGATCATGATCATGCCATATAGTTAGTTCTAGGGATCCAACCACCGAACATTAGGCCTTACAAGTATCCACACATACAAAAGAGAGAGATAGAAAAAATTGTTGAGGAGATGCTAGAGGCATGAATTATCAGGCATAGCCAAAGTGCTTACTCTTCGCCTATGGTGATGGTACGTAAAAAGGATGATACTTGGTGCATGTGTCCAAATTATAGAGTGCTCAAAATGTGCACCATTAAAGATAAGTTTCATATTCCAGTCATTGATGATTTGCTAGATGAATTGAATGGAGCTATGCATTTTACCAAGTTAGATCTTAGATCTGGTTATCACCAAATTCGGATTGAGGAAGATATTTGTAAGATAACATTTCAAACTCATGAGGGTCATTATGAATTTTTGGTGATGCCATTTGGTCTTACCAATGCACCATCTACATTCCAAAGTTTGATGAATTCCATTTTTAAGAAGTTCTTGAGAAAGTTTGTGTTAGTATTCTTTGATGATATATTGATTTATAGCAAGACATGGGAAGAAATATTTGAACTAGGTGATCAAGCATTACAAATACTTGAAGATCATAAACTCTATGCTAAGCCATCCAAGTGTGCTTTTGGTCTTACAGAGGTGGAGTATTTGGGGATACATAGTTTCACATGAAGGAGTAAAGGTGGACCCTAACAAAATTAAGGCTATCATGGAATGGCCTATTCCAAAAACCATTAAGAAATTGAGGGGTTTCTTGGGATTGATAGGGTACTATAGAATATTTTTGAAGAATTATACGATAGCAAACACCTCCACCACTCTATTGAAGGAAGGATTATTTTCATTGAACGAGCTCACAATACAACATTTGAGAGATTGAAGGAGGCTATGTGTACAACTCTAGTGCTTTCCACTCTTGAATTCACCAAGGAATTCATTGTGGAATGTGATGCTTCTGGAAATGGGATAGGAGCAGTGCTCATGCAAGAAGGTCGACCAATTGCTTTTGAGAGTCGTCAATTAAAGGGTAAGAATCAACTAAAACCTATTTATGGGAAGGAAATGCTAGCAATCCTCCATGTAGTTAAACAATGGAGGCCTTATCTATTGGGTAGACACTTCAAGGTTAAGAAAAATCATGATAGCCTAAAATATTTTTTGGAACAAAGACTATCTTTTGAAGAGCAACAAAAATGGGTCACTAAGATGTTAGGATATGACTTTGAGATTGTATATAAGAAAGGGAAAGAAAATATTGTAGCAGATGCACTTTCAAGGTAGGATGAGAAAGATGAAGCCTTATTGTGTTCCCTTTCAATATTACAAGCAAATTGGGTGGAGGAAGCCAAAGTAGAGTGGCAAAATGATGTTGCGACAAGTAATCTCATCGAATAATTAAAAAGTGATCGTAGTAGTTCAGATAAATTTTGTTGAAGGAGACACTCTTGGTATAAAGAGCGCTTGTATCTCTATAACTGCACTCTTAAACACAAGATTCTCACAGAGTTGCATGAGTCTCCAGTGGGTGTTCATTTAGGATTTTTGAAGACATATCATCGAGTCAAGCAAGATTTTTTTTGGGAAGGGCTAAAAGGTGATGTTCAAAAATTTGTGGTTGAATGTTTGGTTTGTCAAAGGAATAAAGGGAAGACAATTAAGACACCAGGTCTCTTGCAACCCTTATCTATTCCTAGACAGCATTGGGAAGAGGTATCCATGGACTTCATCACAGGGCTTCCCAAATCTAAAGGTCATAATGTCATCATGGTAGTAGTTAATCGCCTCAATAAATATGCACATTTCATTGCATTATCACATCCTTTTACAACAAAGTGCAGTGGAAAAATCTTTTTTGGAGAATATCCAAAAGCTACATGGTACACCTAAGGTTATTGTTAGTGATTGTGATCCTATCTTCACTAGTCACTTTTGGAAAGATTTATTCTCATGTTTGGGTACTCAATTGGCTCATAGCTCTTCATACCACCCTCAATAATATGGGAAAACTAAGGCTGTTAATAAGTGTCTAGAAGGATATCTATGTTGTTTCACTTCAGAGAAACAGTCTCAATGGGTAGATTGGCTACCACTTGCAAATGGTGGTATAACACTTCTTTTCATAGCTCATCAGAAATGTCTCCATTTTTGGCACTTTATGGATATCATCCTCCTTCCATCACATCATCAATAAAGGTGTCACCAAGAGTTTAGGCAGTAGAAGACCACTTGCTTCATCAACAAAAAGTACTTTCAAGACTCAAGGAGAATTTAGCCATGGCACAAAATTGAATAAAACAATAGGCAAACCAACATCGTAGTGAAAGAAGTTTTGAAGTTGGGGATTGGGTCTTCTTAAGATTGCAGCCTTATAATAAAATCTCACTAAAGCATAAAAAAAAGAATAATAAGTTGTCTCCAAGGTATTATGGTCCATACCAAATCATGAAAAAGATCAGAAGTGTTTCCTACAAGCTAGAGTTGCCACCAACAACAAAGATACATCCAACTTTTCATGTTTTTTGTTTGAAGAAGGTAACTGGGCATAATATTCCCACTCAAACAACACTACCAGAGCTTGATGAAGAAGGAAGAATCATTTTAGAACCAGAGTGCATTTGTCAAACATGCACAAAGAAGCCGAGGAATAGAATTCTCACTAAGTATCTCATCCAATGGAAAAATTTACCAATTGAAGATGCCACATGGGAGGATGAGGAATTCATTCAAAAGAATCCAAAATTGATTAGCATTGGGGAAAATTCTTCTTTGAAGAAGGGGGGCATGCTACGCCCTTAATATTAGTGTACATTGGGTTATGAATAGTCAGCTTGTGGCTATCTTAACTCTCTATTAAGTCATATTATCATTAGTATATTGCTATTTAGTTGTTTAGGTCCGCCTAAGACTTATATAGGTGTGTCTAAGTCAACCTAGGTGATATCCTAGGCATAAATAGGTATATATAGGAGGTTGTGAGTCTTATTTCATCATGAAGTTGTGAAGTGTGTTCTCATTAGAGATATTTGGAGGTTTTCCCCCTTGAAGTGTCTTGTTATTCTCAGTTATTATCAAGTATTTGCAGCTTATTTCATATCATATTCTTCTATTGTGCAGGTTATTTCATAACACCTAATCCCTAAAATATCAACAATTAGTCAAATTTTGATTTTCAAAGGAGAGGATCGGGGGTTAGGGGGAAGGCTTACCTCTTATCGCAAAAGGTAAGAGGTAAGAGGAAAGGACGAAGCTCAACCCCCAAAAATCAACACTTAGTTGATTTTTTGAAGGGATTAGAGGGAAAGGAAAAGGAAGAGAAGAAGAGGTAAAGGGTAAGGGTTAATCCCACTGGGCGAAACCCAAAATATCAAAGAAAAAAATGGAGAGAAGGGGAGAAGAAGAAGGAGATCGAGGACAACAAAGGAAGGAAGCCAAGAAGCAGACCAACGAAAGCGCAAAGATATACTTAGCCAATTTTTAAGCTTTTGCAAAATGAGGCATTATAAGGGAGGTCACACAAGCAGAAAAATGTGCCACCAAAAGGTCTGCTCAGATCTACTATAAATTCTCTTTGATTTGCTATGAATAATCTTTTATATTCTTCACATAAATATGCTCTTATTCTTCCTCAAAATATTCTTTTAAAATAAAAAAGATATTCTATTTATTGCTTGCCTTCAAAACTCCTTCACAATCTCTTATTATATCTTCTCCAAAGAGGGAAACCACATAGAAAAGACATCCCTTGCTAAGAGAGGCGACCTCTTCATTTATATGCAACTCTTCATAAAATGTGGGTGCTAGACATGTCACATCTTGATTTTTCTTACATACACTTTAATTGATAATAAATAGAATTGGATGAGACCATTCGACAATATGTGTTTGAAGCATAAATTAATGTGTTTTCATGGATGAAAAATTAGATGTTATCTTTAAGGTGCATGCTACTATGATTAAAATAATGATGAATTATTATGTGTGAATATTTTGATTATTGATTATGGTTTTATGAGCTAATATATTGACGAGATATTGAGTGCAAATGAGTGTAGGAACAGGTCGAAGGTGAGAACATGGTTGAGGTAGAGATGACCGAGCCACTCGACAATAGTCACTATGATGGAAATCCTACACACACACTCTTACGCAGTTGCATTCATTCTGCATTGTGAATGATTATGTTATGCATTGTGTTATCATGAATACACCATTGTCTATTATGCATTATGATTTCAATAATGACTATGTCTTATGTTTTTTTGTTTGCAAAAATTAATCTAATTGGGAAAATAAAAGATTTTATTTTCAAATGTTTGATAATGATAAATATCATAATATATATTTATATATACAATAATGTAATTATATATATTATATATAAAATATAACTTTATGTGAACAATTACAAAATTGATGTCTATATATTATAATGATATTATTATTTATATATATGAATATATAAATAGCTTACTATTAAAAAGAAAACAAAATTAAATAAAATAAATTTTAAATTCAAATGATTTGCAGATAAATCATGTAATCCCAGCATGACGAGAAAGTTTAGTTCTTAAAATAAAGAGATACTCCAACTAGAGTTGAACACTTGCATGGAAATATGAAAACCATGAAAAGCGATCTTAATAAAGGAGAAGGAATGATTGTTTTGGTATCATTACTAGCAGCAACTAAGGAGCATTGGCATTGTACTATTTGAACATAGTTGAGGAGTTAACATGCTGAGCAAGAGACTAGGTATTACCCTGTTATTGTTGTTTGTAACATGGATTATGAATGCATGATAAAGGCTTAAATATAACCAAATTTGCAAGTTTAAATGATGAATGCTATTATTATTGTATCGTGGGGCTTGAAGGAGATTACTGTTTGTATTGTAGCATATATTCAGTTCTTTGTATCAACTAGAATATCTATTATTCTACCTATGCATACATTAAAAAAATTGTATGTTGACATTAATGCCTCAGTATATGGAATCGATCTACCTGTAACTTTTTGTGGCAATTGACTATATGTTTTTGTACCTCTGTAATGCATGGACCTGCATATTAAATTGATTAAGATATTCAGTTGCCATATGTATGTGTAAATATCATCATATCGATTCACCTATAGCACTTGAAATGATAGAATTGACCATGTTTTCAAAAATATTCATGGCTATCATAAGAACCTATGCATTGATTATTACGTATAATATAAAAATAATAGTTATGCATATACCAATATTAATATATATAGTATGAGTTTATTATACTCAAATTAATGAACAACTCGTGACTATAACCATATATGAATTATTTTTTGTTGTTATAAAACCAATGTGTTATTTCATAATCTTAACATATTTAAACAATCGTATACATGTATCTATATATGTATAAATATAGATATATGTGTGAAACTATATACATACATTCATATATATGTACATATAGTGTATTTTCCATGAAGTTAATACTGATACACATTTTATTTTTGTTGTGATGGTTCCATAGTAAGATTGTAAAACTAAATATATAAAGTTGTCATTTAATTATTATGGATTTGATTCTTTTGTTTTCAATCAACATATCAATGGTATAATTATAGTTATACACACACACACATATATATACATACTCATATATATGTATATATATAAGTATATAATTATAATGGTACAAATATGCATCATATGTTATGAACTAGTTTTTTATGGATTTAACCTGCATGACATCAAAGATTAGTTAGCATTACATATACATTAAATATTGCATGGAATTGAAAAATATTATTAGTTAGATATCAAATTACTTTTCAATAATCAAGTTACATGTCAATAACCAAATTGCATGTCAATTATACATTTATCCATCATTATGCATGAAATGATTGAAATAATAAAGGACATTCATATAATCATTTTGCATGAAAAGAAAAGGGTTATTTATTTTTATGATCATTGGATATATGCATGTTATATTGTCTTCACGAGGAAAGTAGTTTTCTTCTATATGTGATTTGGCTTTACCTTTTGGGATGGGTGCCAAATAGGTACTAGCAAAGGGGGGTGGATTTAGTTTTCCAAATCTACCTACCATTTTCGGTTTAATTGCTTTGTCCAAAGCTATTGTACCATTGAAATAGATGGATGCTATTTTATTCTCTGCCATATCTTGATAATAGGGCATAACATGTTCATATGTGAAATGCATGTAGATATATTAGGTTGCATTAGATTCCATCCTGCCATCCATTTCCAGGTTGCTAGGCTTCCTATGTAGGGTCGGGTATTCTTCATGTTAGGAAGAATTTTGGGGAAGAGTAAGCTTTGTGGTTGAGCAGAAATGCATTTGAGCCATGTTCTTGTCTCTTAGTTTATAGATGACTATTGGGGTTAGTGGTGATTGAAGACTCCAATAATTATGTTTCTTTTATATCTTTATTTGTATTGTTATGACTAGATGGGAATGAGAGCCTGAGTCATATTCATGCATAAATTATATCTTGTACTCTACAATACTTGACTAGATAGTACTTCATGTGATTATGTACCTTATTTTTGGTAATTAATATTTTGGGTTAGACTTTTAGATGTGAGATGTAATATGAAATTTATATATATTGAAGATACTTCATTTCATTTTTATATTCATGTGAAAATGAATTACTATTTATTTTTGTGAGATAGCTTAGGGCTTTGTACCTTACATTTTGGTATTAGAGCTATAAGTTTAACACTAGGGCATTTTTTTACTACGTTAAGATGCAAAACTTAACCTAGGTCACTTTGTAACCAAACATGGTGTAAACTAGGAACAATGACCACAACAAACCGAGCAAAAATTAGCAAAATTATAGGTACGACCAAATCCTCAACCTTCTAACCAAAACAAGGAACAAGATGAACAACTTAGAACAAGAGGTTAGAGGGAACCAAGAGGAATAGAATCAAGGGAATGAAGACCATGGAAATCATAGGGATAGACTTGAAGAAGAATTGGATAAGGACCTTACGAGGATTGCACCGCCCAAATTTTATGGCAAAACTATTGGAGACAAAGTTGAAGCCTAGGTCATTGATATGGAGAAGTAATTTGAACTTAGGAATCTATCCAATGAGACCAAGGCTATTTGGGTTGCATATCAACTCACCGATGAAGCAACTACTTGGTGGGACAACGAAAAAGTTGAAATGAAGCTACTACTAGGGGAGACAACTTGGGAAATATTCCTTCAACATTTCAGGATGAGGTGGCTACCTCAACTCTTCTTTGACAAGAATATGATAAAATTCCAAAATTTGATTCAAGGTAACATGACAATGAATCAGTATTGGGAAACGTCCACCAATTTGCTAAGTATGTACCTCAGTATTAGTTGGATGAGTGATTCTGAATCAGGAAGTTCATCTTGGGATGGAAGCCTCAAATTGGAGCAGATGTGAACATCCATAACCATTTGATATAGATGAAGTTTTTGAGAAGGCTACCAAATAAGAGAAAAAATTTAGCAGGTGGCTAACTACAACAAGAACCAAGATACTAGATTTGGTTTTTGAAATAAGAAATTTCAAAATAATAACTAGAAAGGAGGCAAAAATCAACAAATATGAAACATGAAACAAAATAATAATTCCCAAGATAAAGTTGAAGGGAATCACAATGGGGGAAATAAAAGGGCTAAGAGAAACAACAACAATAATAGGAGGGATAGACTTGAAGGACCAAGAGCACCTCATGGCGGATTCTTTGTATGTGGAGGAGAGAACTGTGCCAATGTTTTCCCTCAACATTCGGGAGGACAAAGGGAAAAAAATTGGTAAGGGGCACCTCAACATCAAATCTATGCAGTTGTAGACAACCGATAGAATGACTTCCAAGCCACACCAATTTAGTGTATTAGGAAGATCTATGGCCAACCTATTTCTATATTCATTGATATTGGATCAATTGAATGCATGTAGATCCAAAAATAGTTTCAAAATTACTAGTTAGATTAGGACACATGGCTAATTTATGGATGGTTCAGTATGGAAATTAGGCAAAAAAGAGGGTAGATTCTTGTCTTTCTTGTAGTGAGTTAGAACTTCCTAGTTTTCAGACTCAGGTCAACCTTTATGTAGCTCCCTTAGGAACATATGATGTGATTTTGGGAATCAATTGGTTGAATGAACACAAGTATATAGTAAATTGTGAAGATAAGATTGTAATATGTTTGGATGATTTTGGGAATCACACGTTGAGATTCGTGGCTTTCCGAGACCCTTGAAACTTAGACAAATTTTATGTATGCAACTAGATAAGGCACAAAAGAAGGGATGTTCCATTTATGCTGTTCACATTAGTGACCTTGGTATTATGAAGCCAGTACTTGATGACTACCCTATTCTTAGAGAATTTTAGGATGTGTTTCCAGAGGAATTAAGAGAGTTTCCACCAAAAATGGAATTTGACTTTTCTATCGATTTGCTACCCAGAACTAAACCTTAGTCCAAGGCTCCCTATAGGGTAACCACTACCGAGTTGTATGGATTGAAGGATAAATTGTAGGAGTTGCTGAAACAAGGATTTATCAGATCAAGTGTATCACCGTAGGGTGCACCAAAATTTTTTGTGAAGAAGGATGAAAATTTGTACCTGTGCATTGAATATAGGATGTTGAATAAGGAAACTATCAAGAATAAGTAACCTCTTCTGAGAATTGACAATCTCTTTGATCAGATTAAAGGGTATGTAGTGTTCTCTAAGATAGATCTAAGATCCAGATATCACCAATTGAGGATTAAAGAGGATGACATCTCCAAGGAAAATTTTAGAACTCATTATGGATACTAAAAATTCACTGTAGTCCCATTCAGGTAAACCAATGCTCCCACAACTTTCATGAACTTAATGAATAGTGTATTCAAAGATTGCTTAGATGACTTTGTGTTGATATTACTGGATGATATCTTGATTTACTCCAAGAATATTGAGCATGAAAATAATTTTAAGGGTAGTGTTCAATGCTTGAGGGAGATCAAACTTTTTGGAAAGCTATCCAAGTGTACCTTCTATCAAGACAAGGTGCATTATCTAGGCCATATCATTTCAGTAGAAAGGATTACAATAGATCTAGAGAAAATCAGGGTAATAGTTGATCGACGTACACTGTAGGATGTAACTAAAGTTTGAAACTTCATGGGACTTGTAGGATACTATAGGAAGTTTTTAGAAGGGTTTTTTAGAATTATAACACTAATCACTTCACTCCAAAAGAAAGGGAAAATGGTGCAGGGGCACTAAGTTCATTTTTGCAAATTTGGTCAAACAAGGTCATCTGATAGGTTTTAGGGAGTTTGAGTCTTTTGTTAACCAATAAGGTCATAATAGACCATTTTTCATGTAAATAAGTCATGTTGGGTTCATTGTTGCAAAGGTTGTCAATAATTGTAAAAAAATGCAATGTTGTCAAAAATGCAAAATGCAAAATATGGAAGACCAACGGTCATGGGGTTCAAATGTTAGTTGGGGTCAGTTGGTTGAGTTAGTTTGTGGTGTGTCAAGCTTAAAAAGGTCTAGAAGGGCTTGAGGGAAGGTTGGAAGCTTTGTATTGAAGATTGAATCAATAATAATACAGTTTTCCTTGCAATTTTTTTGGTATTTTGCTGCTCTAAGTGACTATATGGTTCTGTACAAATTCCTCTTGATTGAAAGTGCATTGATTTCAATGGGTGTATGAGTTAAATTTAATTTGGACTTGGTTTGATTGAATTTCTCTAATTTTTAAGAGATTTATTTGCATTTTACTGTCAACGGGTCTGTAAACTCAGAATTAAGGGTTTGATAGTGAAAAATGAGTTTTTAGGTCATTCCACCTGGTGAAACATGGGATTACTTGGTGGAATGGCATGGTTAGAAGTAGGATTTTGTTTTTAAGTGGTCTCTAAGAGCAGGGAGGGCATTTTGTAGAATTTGATATGATGCCCTAGGTGTTTATAGTCAAGTTTTGAGCCAAAATGGTGGCTAAGAGTGGAAGTTTGATGAAAAAGTGTTGGTAGTGAGTGGATGATGGTTTATTAAGCATGTGAAGACCCTGTGAGATGTGACTAAGGTTTTGGTAAGGAGAAATAGTGATTGGAGAGCATAGTTTCAATAAACCCTCCTTGTTTCAAGCTTGAAATGGCCTAAGCAAGGGTTTGATGGTTTGGTGAATTTATGATTGTTTCCCCTAATGAAAGTTGGTGATTCAGAGGTTTTGTAACTTGGTTGAGGTCTATCAATAGAGATTTTGGGTTGAAATAAGGTCTAGTTAGGTGTTTCTTTGGAAAAGAGGGCTAATTATAGCCATTTTTAGCATACTGGTCAATTTTAAGAGATGATGTTCCAAAACAAGTATATGAGAAAATTGGATATGTCAAAGTTGGGCCTAATGGGTATTTGAAATGATGGATCTTTTGTTGGTTTGAGGTGTATTTAGGAAGATATGTTCAGATTTCCCTGTTTGCAATGCTACAAGAGAAACTTGAAGGTATGAGGAAATAAGGTCAAGTTGGGGTTTTATGAATCGAAGAATTGTTGGATTTTTTTTAAATTGTGTTGTTTTGAGGTTTTTCTCCCTACTCTACATCAATTGGTATCAGAGCATATGTGTTAGATCTTTTGAAGGGAAAATATTAAAGTTTGGAGAAGGAAAAGTGGTGATTTGAGAAGACAAGATGCCTCCTAAAGGAAGTGGATTTCTTGCTAGAGATATAAGGTTGTTAAAGGAGTCACAAGAAGAAATCTTAGTTATATTTTCAGCATGGGAGATAGAGCAAAGAAGAGGAAAGGCCACTGAAGAGGAAAGTGACTGAGAGGAAGAGGGTGAGGATGAAAACCCTCCAAGTGGAAGAGTCCAAGATGATGAGTTGGACCCAGATGAGAGAAGGATGGTGAAGATTCTCAAGGCTATTAGAGGAGTGCTTTTGGTGAGGAAATATATGTGCCAATATATAGTGAAAAGTTGGATGCTGAAGAGGTATTGGATTGGATAGATGCAATGCATAATTACTTTGAGTACAAGGAGGTTGCTAAAGAATAGAAGGTAAAGTTTGCAAAGACTAAGTTGAAAGGTCCTAATTTGACATGGTGGAATTATGTTCAAGAGGAAAGATTGAAAAAGGGGAAAGCAAAAATTAGTTCATGGGATAGAATGGTGTCAAGGTCAAAAGCCAGTTTTTTCCAAGTGATCATGCTATACAAACTTTCAAGAGGCTACAAAGTTTAAAACAAAAATGACATACGCTAAATAATTTCACAAGTTGAGCATTAGTTTTGGTCATATTGAAGATGAGAATGAAAATAGTGCAAGGTATATGTGTGGGTTAAGATTTCAAATCCAAGATGAGTTGAGTTTGGCTACGCCTAGGATAGTGGAGGAATGTTTTTAGTTGGTTGCTAGGGCAGAGGAGAAGTTAAAGAGAAGACAAGAAAGACAAGGAAGAGGTAGATGCAACACCAATAGAGGAAGAGGATCAAGGAAGACTTATGAAGAACAAGAAGATGCAAGCAAAAACAAAGACCAAGTTGATGATCAAAGAGGTGGTTTTAGAAGTTTCAGAGGAAGATTTGGTGGAGGTAGAAGTTCAAGTTCATTTTTAGGAAGATGCTACCATTGTAATCAGTTTGGCCATGTAGCATGGAAGTGTCTAGAGAAACATGGTTCTACTTCAAGTGGTGGTGATAAAAGAGTACAATTGGTGCAAGAGGATGATTGTGAGAGCGTTCATTCTCCTAATCAACTTGCTGCTCCTGAAGTTGGGGAATCATTGATGGTGAGAAGAACACTGTTGAAAGAATCCAAGGAGAAGGAGATGAATCAAAGGAGAATACTTTTCAAAAACACCTGCTAATGCAAAGGAAAGGTATGTAAGGTATTAATAGATTCAGGGAGCACTGATAATATGGTGTCTAATTAAATGGTTGATAAACTGATGTTAGAGAAAATTCCTCATGAAACACCTTATAAAGTATCTTGGGTGAATGATGATTAGTCTATTTTGGTGAATGAACAAGATTTAGTTGAGTTTAACATTGGTGGATATAATGACAAGATTCTTTGTGATGAATTTCCCATGGATTGTTGTCATTTGTTGCTTGGAAGACCATGGCAGTTTGATAGACATGCCATATATGATGGAAGAGATAATACTTATCCAATTGAGAAGGATGGAAATACTTTTACATTGACTCCATTGCAAGAAGATGTTAAGGAGCATACCAAGGCAGCTAAGGTGATAATGGTATGTAAGAAGGAGTTTATACAATTTGTGCAAGATAAACATGAAGAGTTTGCAACCATCATTAACAATGAAGATGTTAAGATATCAAATCTGAAGAGTGATTCAATATTGGAAGGAAGAGATGATGATTTGGTGTTAAAAGTAGACAAAGAGAAGGTCAAGGATGAATTACAAGATTGGGTAGAAAGGAATGAAGAGATCATGACAGGGACAATACTTTGTCCATTGAAAGCAAAGGAGGTTAGTGGAAAGTCAATTTTTGTCAAGACAGAGTTGCATAAACCTGATAACACAAAGGCATTAGAGGCAAAGAATTGAAAGAAGAAATGAAGGGAAAAGGTAAGGTGATTCAAGGTGTTTGGAAAGGATAGATAGGTGAATTCAAGTGTGGAACAAGAGTGAAGTAGAAGGCAGAGCTTTAAAAGGTGCAAGAAGGTGTGGTAGTAGACAAAGAAACCACTTTGACAGTATTTCCAAGTGTATCATAGAGGAAGGATCACATATCAAGTGTAGGACAACAAATTGAAAGAAGGAACCAGTCAAAGGGTAGAGACAATACATGTTTTCAATACCTAGCACATTGGAAAGGAGTACCAAATAAAAAGGCTCTTGAAGATCAAGGAGATGAAGTGATCAAGTGTAGACAAGCTAAAATTCAATTCTCAAGGGACTTGAGATCTTTTATTGGCCGAGTGTATGGTGTACTGGCACCAAGTTCATTTTTGCAAATTTGGTCAAACAAGGTCATCTGATAGGTTTTAGGGAGTTTGTGTATTTTGTTAGCCAATAAGGTCATAATAGACCATTTTTCATGTAAATGAGTCATGTTGGGTTCATTGTTGCAAAGGTTGTCAATAATTGTAAAAAAAATGCAATGTTGTCAAAAATGCAAAATGCAAAATATGGAAGACCAACAGTCATGGGGTTCAAATGTTAGTTGGGGTTAGTTGATTGAGTTATTTTGTGGTGTGTCAAGTTTAAAAAGGCCTGGAAAGTCTTGAGGGAAGGTTGGAATCTTTGTATTGAAGATTGAATCAATAATAATACAAATTTCCTTGCAATTTTTTTGGTAATTTGCTGCTCTAAGTGAATATACGATTAAGTACAGATTCCCCTTGATTGAAAGTGCATTGATTTCAATGGGTGTACGAGTTAAATTTACTTTGGACTTGGTTTGATTGAATTTCTCTAAGTTTGAAGAGATTTATTTGCATTTTACTGTCAACGGGTCTGTAAACTCAAAATTAAGGGTTTGATAGTAAAAAATGGGTTTTTAGGCCATTCCACCTAGTGAAACATGGGATTACTTGGTGGAATGGCATGGTTAGAAGTATTATGTTGTTTTTAAGTGGTTTCTAAGAGTAGGGAGGGTAGTTTGTAGAATTTGATATGATTCCCTAGGTGTTTAGAGTCAATTTTTGAGCCAAAATGGTGGCTAAGAGTGGAAGTTTGATGAAAAAGTGTTGGAAATGAGTGGATGATGGTTTATTAAGCATGTGTAGACCCTGTGGGATGTGATTGAGGTGTTGGTAAGGAGAAATAGTGACTGGAGATCATAGTTTCAATAAACCCTCCTTTTTTCAAGCTTGAAATGGCCTAAGCAAGGGTTTGATGGTTTGGTGAATTTATGATTGTTTCCCTTGATGAAAGTTGGTGATTCAGAGGTTTTGTAACCTAGTTGAGGTCTGTCAATAGAGATTTGGGGTTGAAAGAAGGTTTGGTTAGGTGTTTTTTTGGAAAAGAGGGCTTATTATAGCCATTTCCAGCATACTAGTCAATTTTAAGAGATGATGTTCCAAAACAAGTATATGAGAAAATTGGATATGTCAAAGTTGGGCCTAATGGGTATCAGAAATGATGGATCTTTTGTTGGTTTGAGGTGTATTCAGGAAGATATGTTCAGATTTCCCTGTTTGTAATGCTCCAAGAGAAACTTGAAGGTATGAGGAAATAAGGTCAAGTTGGGGTTTTATGAATTGAAGAATTGTTGGATTTGGTTTGAATTGTGTTGTTTTGGGGTTTTCCTCCCTACTCTGCATCAAAAAATATTTGAGTGGATTGACAAGTGTGAGAAAGGTTTCCAAATTTTGAAGGAAAATATCACTATAGCTCCAATTTTGACTATAATTGATCCAAATGAACAATTCATGGTGATAACCGATGCATCAAGAGAAGGATTAGGAGTGATAATGCCGAATGGGAAAGTGGTGGCTTATGAATCAAGGAAGTTGAAGCAATATGAGCTAAACTATGCATCAAATGACTTAGAGTTAGCAAGCATAGTTCATGCACTATAGATGTGGAGACATTACCTCTTGGGGAAGTTATTTAGATTAAAGACAAACCACCTAGGACTCAAGTATATTTTCACACAACCCAGTCTCAACGCTTGACAAAATAGATGGTTAGAGTTCCTCAATGAATATGATATTGGCATTGAGTATATATCAAGGGGAAAGAAAAAGAGTAGTTGATGCTCTTAGTAGAAGAAGGCATCTAACAACCATGATTACTACAAGATCTAATTTGAGACAAGTGGTTCAAAATATACAAGGAGAAGAGCACTATTCTTGAGTAAACCAAGCCTTATTGAGGAACCCCTCAAACCATTGTTTTGATTGGTATGTGTTGGAATCAAATGGATTTTTGAGATACCAAGAAAGAATGTACATCCCAATCTTAGGGGATTTGATAAAGTTGATCCTATAAGAAATTCACAATGTACCTTATTCGGGGCACCTTGGGGTAACCAAGATGGTAGAAAAATTGAGATCTCCATACTTTTGGCCAAGACTCAAGAAGGATGTAATTGAATATGTGGCTCGATTCTTGGAGTGTCAGTGAGTCACTTCTGAGCATGTGAATTTGACATGGATTTTGTACCCATATGTTAAACCTAAGTATAAATGGTAAGTGATCAGTATGGATTTCATTCAAGGGTTTCCTATATCCAAGAACAAGCATGATATCATTTTGATAGTTATGGATAAGTTGACTAAGGTAGCACATTTCATTCTAGAAAATCTTAAGGATGGTTCATTGAAATTGGCTAAGAGATTTATCCAAGAGATCTTTCAATTGCATGGGGTACCTAAGATGATCATATTAGATTGAGATACTTGCATGACATCTAGATTTTGAAAAACATTGAATGTAGCGTTGGGACCAAGATTGAATTTCAATTCAACATACCACCCACAAATAGATGAACAAATGGAGATAGTGGATTAGGTAGTTGAAGACCTGCTTATAATGTATTGTATGGATCAACAATACAAGTGGGAAGAGTATCTTCCATTGGTGGAGTTTTCTTATAACAACTCCCACCATGCATATTTGGGGACAACACCATTTGAAGCTCTTTATGGTAAAAAGTGTCGCACACCTATCAATTGGGATAAGGTGAAAGATAGAATTGTAGTTGGTCCAAATATGCTTAGAGAGATGGATGATCACATGGAATTGATCAAGGGGAGATTGAAGGAAGCAACAAATAGGAAAAAGAGTTATGTAGATAAGAATAGAAATTTCAACAGTTTCTAGTTGGAGATAAGGTATTCTTGATGGTTAGACCTCGTAAGACTTCCATATCATTTGGAAAATCTTCCAAACTAGAACCAATATTTGTAGCTCCTTTCAACATATTGGAAGTGATCAACCTGGTTGCTTACAAACTTGCTCTACTGCCTACTCTTTCTCAAATCCATAATGAGTTTCATGTGTATATGCTTAAGCTGTATCATCTTGACACCACCCACATACTTGATTGACATACTTTATAGGTATAGGATCCAAGAGTGGTGCTGGTGGAGCCCACTTGATTTCTTGATAGGCATAATTTTAAATTGTGCAAGAGTAAAAGCACAAAGATGAGTCCACTTCTAGTGGAAGTTTTTGACAAAAAAACTCCAAAATTAGGTAAAATGAATTAGGATCCCATTTTTATTCAAGACCTTGAGCCTAAATTAAAATGAGATCTTGTTTCAAGATGGGACCTCGAGCCTAGAATTAAGAAATGGGATCATGATTGCTATGAAATGAGATCCTAATTTGTAATAAGTGGGATCTTGTTTCGTAGAAGTATTTAATTTTGTAGAAAAGATCAGTGACCTCATTTTCACCTATGAACAATGGAAGTGAGGAATGAGATCCTGGGTTATAGAGGAAGATATATGCCCAACTAACAATCTAGGTAAGGTTTTTTTGCCTTTTTTATTTATTTTTTAGTATTTAGTAATTGATATTTCAGTTTATTTATTTATTTTTTAATTTAGGTGTTTATATTTCATTTGAATATTCAACAAAATATTGAAAAACTAGATTCAATTTAAAAACTAAAAAACTTACCCTACGCAAAAAAAAACCCTAAATTGAATCCAAACAAAAATATTTACCCTTCAAACCAAAAAACTTACCCTAATACACAAAAAAATAACACGATCTCTCAAAATTAGAGAAAAGGAGAAAAATCTTGTGGGAGTAAACCCCTCTCCAAAAGAGATAAAGAAAAATGAAGGATTGAAAAGCCTCCAAAACAATGTCCCAAAAGAATAGGAACATGTAGAACATCACAAAAGCATGATGAAGTTGTAGAAAAATGTTGAATGATGACTACTAAAATGAAGATCCTCCTTTGAAATAGATGATGATCAGGATCAAGAAGACACGAATCTACATGAGTGCCTCCAACAACACTACTCGATAATATAGATGGCACAAGACCAAATTTCTAAAGAACACTGATCAATTGAAGATAGGTCACCTCCAAAAATAGGAATGCAAGAGTGTCCATATGGTAAATGCTCCATCTCACTGAAATGCATGTAACTAGCCATTGATGTACATTGCATTCGAAAGTACATAGGAACAATAACTAGATACATAAATCACTCCAACATGAAACCAAGGAAGCATTAACACCAACAGCAGAAACCTCCCCATAACACTGACAAGGGAGAGGCATGACATGTACACTGAAACTATGTGAAACCAATAAGTGCATGTAGGAGAAATAGCCTATAAATAAAGGGTGTGCAAACTAAGGCACACACACATGAGGCAAGAATCATTGGGATTCACTGTTGTTGTGGAAGAGACACTTGACAAAGGTGTGATGGAAAACCAAAGGAAAACATCAACCCACCCATGAAACTTTATATTATAGTGAGAATACAAAAGACACAACAAGATGTGCAAAATCCCCAAAAAAATACACCAAAATGACACTTTATCTTAGTGTGTCTACAAAAGATAATGTGCATAAAAATGTTGTCTATAATGCCCAAATAGTATAAAATATTGGAAGTACATAAAGCACAACAAAAAATGAGTCATCCCATGCAAACAAGTTCCTACGAGCTAAAATGTCCAAGTAATTCACTAGAGTGAGAAAACACAAAAAAATGATTAAAATGTACCTAGAGAGCAATCTAGAAAAATGACATGGATGGATGTGAAGATCTTTGAAATATCATCCAAACACTACTAAAATCATGAAAAACAGAGAAACAAGTCAATAGATATGAGCTTAGGGCTGAAAACAACACCTCTAACTTCAACAAGCTATAGAATGCACCATCTAGAGAAAAAGGTGATGAGACCCACACCACTAGAAAGTTAGAAGAAATAGCTTTTGATGATATCTAATTCACCTAATTTTTATATCGTATGCCCAAGTTATGGCCAAAACAAAGAAACCACTCCCTAAAGGCCAAAGAGGGGTCTTGAGGCCTTTGCTTGTTGATCATATGACTAACTCATGTTGACGTTAGCATGATGCCAGTGAATATTCCTAGAATGTTCCCTTACGGTCAGAAAAAATTGGACCCTTGGTAAAAAATAATGAAAAAAATATGCTAAAAGCCGACGAAATATACCAAAAGGTCATGGAAAAATGTCATCACCGGTTGCCGAAAAATAGTGATGTTAGTGCTAGAAAAGATTGCATGTCGAGAAGGAAAAAAGTGGGCCAAAAAGAATACGTTGCTGGTAGAGTAAAGGGTCATCAAAATCCTATGTGGGGTCATCAGTGGGCCCTTCCTACAATTGGTGCAGGTGCATGTACGCCCTACACATTTTATTTATTTATAATTTTTTAAAATTTCAAAAAAATGAAAATTTAAAATAATAACACTGACATATTTTTTTTAAAAAATTTTGTGCATAGGAGCCATATAGAGGTTGTACAACCCCTAGGGCAATTTTTTTTCCTTAGAATCTTTCGAAGGTCAAATTGGAAAAATTTATAGTCAAAATTCATCTAACCGACCTCCTGAATACAACCGTGAGGTTCTTTTTAGCCCAAAATGCTCTGAAATCATAACTACCCTCTAGATCTAAAAAAAATAACTGCTTCAAACCCTCCCAAATATGACCTTAGGAGTCCAAATCAAGCTAAACAAAAAACAAGTCTAAATTTCTTGATAGCTTTGAATCCAACAGTGAGGTTCTTTTTGTACAAAAATGCACCTAAAAATATCCCACCTCCAAAATTTACAGAAAAATCAAAGGGGATTCTAGATCTAAAGCCTATAACCCTTGTTGAAGAAAAAAACCTCATAAATCGAGAAGGGGTTCGTTGAATTCATGCTCTGATACCATGTTAGAACTACGAAAAAATGAGCCACAAGATCAAACAATTAACAAAGACACCTTCCACGCAAGATGTTTGCAAACAAAGAATTGTTATATTCCTCAACAAGAAAAAGTTACAGAATGCAAGAGACTATCTTAGGAGAAGAGAAAATCTCGAAAGAAGAGAAATAATACAATGAGGGTTGAGTGCTTATAAGAGAAAAACTCTAAAAGCATAAAAGCACTCCTAAGTTTAGCTTAAGTGTATGAGCATAAATTAGACTAATAATTAATTAAATAGTAATTAATTATTAGCTAATGTGTGATTACTCTAACAAGAGACCTTGCTTATAAAGGCAAGGTGAGAAATAGGATCTTGACATGTGTCTTAATTCTGTATAATGAGACAACTACCTCAAAATTATTAAATGACCTAGGCAACCAATACTAAATAAAATACAAATCGTTAAGCTATGATAAGATCTTATCTAGACAACTAAGATTTCTAGAATGTCACCTAGGACCTAAGTAAACTTAACATGTGAATAAGTTCCTCTTGCTAGGATTATCCAGGTACAATACATTTATTCACACCAACCCTTTAAGTGCAACTTAGGGTGTAGATTATTATGCAAAGATGAAGGAGGGTCTCAATTACTAGGCCATTTTAGCTACCCATGTACAATACAATCTCTCACAAGTAGAAAAAATGAAAAAACCCAATGCGAAAAAACTCCTCTCCAAAGAGAGAAAAGATACAAACAAGAATGATGTATGGAGGACTCACATCAATAGCCTCCCTATAAGTGGGAAAAAGAGAGATGAGATATCCCCCCACAATGTGTAATGTCCTACAAAAATGGTAAGTTTTTAAAGATGAAACATGATCCAATGCCTAGAAACAACGGTTCTCCTTTTGGGAAGAAGATAGAACAAGGAAAAATGGATGAATGCTTCCCATTTCAGATAGGAATTAGTAGGAAGTAGTATCCATATGTATGAAGATTATGTCTTTGAAATCTACTAATGTGTTGCCAAGTTCTTGGTAGATGAATGATGATGCCACAATCCAATCAGGTACATGCCTAATCACAATAGAAGGTGACAAATCAGGAAAAAATGGAAATTGATATTAAATTAACTCCAAAGATAAATATGAAGTGACAATAGTTGTACCATCATTATCATCAAATATGAGAGATAAACCCTCAATTTGGTCCTCCAAATATGGAATGTGAGATTCTCTGACAAAGATGCAATATCTGATAAATAGGAATTCCAATCAAGAAGACAATGATATACCTATTACAATGAATCATCAAAAGTTCTCAATGAATCACCAACAAAAGATAAATATATGACCTCAATTGGAGAAGTAGGAGTTGCAAGAGTTGTCTCTGGATCATCAAGACACTCAAGTTTTGCATCATATTCAAACTCCTCTAAGGTTTCATCATCAAAGGGTAGACTGTCAACACCATCAAGTGAAATGAGGTAATTTTGTGTAGGATCATCTAGGAATGGAGGATTGCATGGATCTCCGAAAATCTCCCAAATCTTGGTCCAAACTGTGCATGGGCACAAGATTCTCAAATTCTGATTGTAGGTCTCTCTGAATATTCTTGTACTGAAAATATAATCAATTAATCCTATGATATGATCATTCTTATTACCCCAAACTAATTTCTTCCATGTCTCTAGATCAAGTATGTGTCCATAAAGAGGAGGAAAAAGATTGAGCCACCTGCAATGTGTTAGTATGCTTTTTTTCCAATACTCATAATTGTCCTTAGGTAGAATGATTACAGAAGGATGAGTTACATAACCCATGATTACACTAATGATACACTTCTCAAATGATAAAACCAAAGATCAACACATGAAATGTGGCTAAAATGAAGTATAATGATCAAAATAACACCCTCCCAACTACTTAAATATCCAAGTAATCTCCAAGATACCCACTTGTCAAGAATTGAATTAACAATATACCTAGGATAGAAATAGGAAAAATAACATGGATAGCTGGATATAGCTCCTGAATACTTCCAATGACATAATAATCACAAAAAATGGAGATCATGACAAAAATTTATGCACTTGGGAGACAAAAAAAAGATCTATCTTCAACCAACAATTAATGCCACCAAGCAATTTTTTTTTGGAAAATAACCTACACCACTATAAATTTTTTGGAGCAAGCCATCTTTTCGATAATATCTTGTTTTCAAAAAATAGCCTCCTGGATTGCAAGTTATGAAAATTTGAAAAGTGCCCTATTTGGGCTCTTGAGGGGTCAAATTTAGGACCTTAGGGGCTAGGCCTTGGTCGCTAATGCGACCATCTGGTGACAGGTTTAAAATAAAAAATTCTTGCCACTCACAGTGAGGGGCAAGCAAAGAGGGCTCCACTCCCAGCAGTGCCCAACTAGTCAGCAGTGGTTGCATCACCTGGGAAATAAGCCTAGAGTAGTGATGGAACCAACCCTTGGAATTGATGCTAAAACCATTGTGAATAAATATATATATATATATTTTAAAAATAATTAATAAATCAAAAATTATACTCGACAACGACAATATGATTTGATAGCTTTGTACCAAGCGATGTGACCTGTAGAGGAAAAAATGATAGAGGAAGACACATACAAGAATATGCCACCTAAATATGATGATACAAAAATAATATTCTCGATAATGACCCATCTACAGACCTATGACTCGCCATAAGATAAAGATTCCATATTATACAGATCCGTACTGTACGATTTTTTTTACGACTACTGCCAAAAAACTCTTATACCCCCAAGAAAAAAATGTTGAAAATTGACAATTTGACTGTTGATCATTAGGTTTTTGGGCCTTTTGGACATAATGGCAAGGTCAGATTTGGCCTAGATTACATTGAAAATTCGGCTACCTCTTGGATTTGGTAACTATAACCCTACTTGAAACCCTTATAGATAAGAAAAATTTAAAAAATTGACAAAATGAATAGAAAACTTGACTTTCTTTGATGCCTTGGATTCAACTATGAGGTTATTGAAACCTCAAAATGCACCCAAAAATATCTTCAAGCCAAGATGAATCCCTCATATATAGGAATAAATCTGCAAAACCAAAGATTTGATACCATGTAGGAAATACACACATGCTTTGATACCACGTAGGAGTTAATGGTGAATCCCAACACCCCCAAGAACAACTGCTAGACCAAAATATCTTTCATGAGAGAGAAAATGGAAAGAATAGCTTGCTATGATATGGATGCAAGATTACAAGATTGACTATAAAATGTACGAGTAGCCTTGCTTATAAAGACAAGGTGAGAGATAGGTTTAGACAAGATCTTGACATGTATCTTAATCTTGTAAAATAAGACAACTACCCCAAAATTATTAAATGAACTAGGTAACCAATATTAAATAAAAGCAAAATAGATAAGATATGATAAGAGCTTATCTAGATAACTAAGACTTCTAGAATGTCACCTAGGACCTAAATAAACTTAACATGTGAATAAGTCTCCTTTGCTAGGATTAGCTAGGTTCAAGATATTTATTCACACCAACAATGTGGAATCTAACCTTTCCTAGATTTCAAAATTTCTTGGAGAAAAGTACCATTTTGTAATATAGAAAAATATTCAATTACCTTTTTTGAAGATGCTTTAGCCTATTTTTTAAAGAATTCCTTAAAATTGCTCAAGTTTCCTCTATATAAAACACGCCATACATCACTTTATGACTTATGATGTCCATAACTAGCAGGGGGATGCACTTCCTAACACATCCCCCATATCTATCTCTACCATCCCATCAAGCTATAACAATAAGTCATTCCAACAATACCATCATCATCCCATCAGTTGTCACTTTCAACTAAAGTACATTGCCATCTCAACTAGATTTCCATGTAATTTAATTTCCTAATTTTAAGCCAAAATTTAAATGTAATTGGATTTCATTTGTTTAAAAAAGGAACAAATTTTTTATTTTCTTCCACATTTTAGAGCAAGAAAGTGAACTTGGGAGCATTGCTAGTTAAGAAGGGTTGGGAAGGTTTTTATTTAGCTTATTCAAAAATTGATAAATACTATCATCTTACCTTTTGTAAATGCATTTTCCATTCAAAAGTCTTTAAATTTTGTATTTTCTTTATTATTCTTTCCACTCTTTAAAAAAAAAGTTATGTAAATTGATAATTACTTCAAAATGATTGTCGTTGAGTAGGTTCAACCTCAATTTAGATGAACAAAATCAAAGCCATGTAATAAATCATCTTCTCTTATTTTTATCTAGAAAGTTTCAAATTTTAAAGATGATACTATAATTAAGTCTTAAATTGTGTGCCAATTTTTCTTATGCTTTTATGCATTATGTATTTTTTATAATTCTCCCAAATGTGATAGAGGGTCCATAAGGGTTTTCTTCATGTTTTTCTTTGACATTTATTGCTTCATATATTTATTTAATATTTCAACTCTATATATGATTTTTTGTTCAAATCTTTGTTAGGATTGTAGGATTTTTTATTTGGCTTTGAAAACATATGATAAACATTCATTTCAAATAACTACTTTTAAGATGCATTTAATCAGGAAAATATCTGGTGAATGTATCATCCCCTACCCTAATTACACTCTCTAGTAGATAATGACAAGTTTATTGAATAAATAGGTATAATATTAAAGAATACTATTCTTGCTCTTCAAGATGACACTTCAAAGCATAGGAAAACCATAGTTATTTTATTGTCATTGTTTGTGCCCTATTCCCTATGTATTTTCACACTTTAGTTTGTGAACAAATTTTCATATTTTTTAATTGAGGACATGAAGGGAATAAAAATTGAAATCACTTTAGGTATGACTAAACTAGTTGCTAGAGATGACATATATTCATAGATAAATAAGCAAGGGACTCCTTGATAACAATTACTGTTATGCTGAAGGAAAAAAATTATGAGATGGAAAATGAATCAATATGGAGAGGAGGTCCTTATACTAAAAAAATCCTTAACTCAATTAGGTTTGTACATTGTACCATAAAAGTATTGTTAATAGTGTTATTGAACTGTAGACACATAAAATGTATATGCACTCAATCTTGATCTACTAACACCGCTTCATCCTGAATTATCCCTCTATCTAACCATTTAATCAAATAGCCTTATTTGATTAAATTCATCATAATTCCCCTTTTAATTAAATAAATCCCTCAATTTAATTAAATCATTATCTCTGTGTAATTAGCTAGGTCATTTCATCTTCCTATCTTTATTTGATTAAATAATCCATATTATTTGATTAAATTTCTAAAGTTCATCTAATTAAATTAAATAAATCAAACATTTATCTAATTTAATCTAACATCACCCCCTTTGGTTAAATAAATAAAAAATATTTATTTAACTAAGTTAAATCATTCTCTTCTCATTTTGAGTTATTTAAATCCTAAAATCTAAGTTAAAATGGCCAAATCAGCTAAATCTCCTTTAAATTAATCAAATCCTGATTAATCTTAGTCTTAATCCATCAAATCCTCTAGATTTTACAACTTGCACATGAAAATCAATTTAATTGTTTTATAAATCATCTATTTTCATTCAAAAAAGGCATCAAAGATGGAATATTCCTCAAATTTGAAAAATCCCTCCAAAAAGGTCTTGTCCTCCATCCACTCATAGATTGACAAGTGGCATCTTGCCATTGGTTGAATGTTAGTCCCACATTTCTCTATTTTGGACATTCATCCATCTTGGAATTCTATAAATAAAAGGCTTCATTCCTCATTTGATCATCCACAAATTATGCAAAGTTATTATGCTCAAATATTTAGCCATTTCCATCCAATATCATTGAATCATAGCTAGGTTATGCAGGTTTTTCCATTGGAGCACTCATCAAGCATCAACAAAGTGGATCACTTATCAACATTCATCAACATACATCAATCTTGCATCATAGGAATTGGGAAATGGCCAATTTTCACATCAAATTGGCACCAATTCCCCCATGGGATCATGAGTTTGCTAGTTTAATTAGGATTCAATCTCTATTTTGTTGTTTTCATTGTGTTCTTCATTACTTTTTTCCTAATTTGAACATTGTGAATGGATTTCAAAGGAAATCCTTGTTATTGCTTGCAATCTCTAATCTAATGTGTTTGTTCTTATTGTTTTGTAGGTATTGGGATTGGGGTTCACACATTTGGCACTAGAAGGAGGGCATAATCTCATTTTTAATCACTTTTTTTCTAAAAATTCTGCATTTTTGTTTGTGCATAGGAAAATTCCAACGTTGGAAGCTTAGCATCGCCATATAGCACTGTTGACGCACTGCTGGAAAGTCCAAACTGCGACGCTCTTGCCATCCCGCCTAAAAATTTTGAATTTAAATTTTAAACTGCAATGCTGGCAAAAAGGGCAACGCATTTGAGCTCACTGGTCCAAGTACAGAGCATTGCTAACTGGTAAGTAGTGCTATACAACACTGCTAGAGAAATCAAACTACGACGCAGTCATGGGTTGCACTATTGACAGGGAGTAAAAAGTTGAAATTTTATTTTAGCAAGTGTTTTTTTGTCAAATGATGAGTTTATCTTTTGTTTTCTACTTTTTAACCTCTGTGTTTTGCAGAATTTGATTGATTTCCTTTCTTGTAGGTTGGATCAATTGAAAACAAAAGAAGGAGAAGCATGATGATGGTATCTCACAAAATCAAAGTGTTTTTAAACACTTTAGTGTTTGCTTAACACTCTTAGGAAACTGTTATTCCTTTTTGCTTAGGACACTAATTTCATTTGGGCTTTTAAGAAGAATCTTTTCAATTTTTGCAAAGGCTTAAAACCAACATTAGGAGTACAACTTACTAGAGTTTGTTTTTTCTTGGTTAAACAAATTGAACAAAACAACTCTCATTTGTCCTTTGGTGCTTTAAAAAGAACTCACAATTGCTTTGTGGATCTAAAATGAATAAGTGCAACTTTGTCTTCGTGGTAGCTTACTTAAACTAACTTCATTAAAAAAGGACGTATGCGCTTCTCTCGCGCTTTATAGCGATCTTGAGAATCAAAAGGCCTTTTTTGTGATTTTAGGTTGAGATAAAGCAATCACCTCCACACCTCATTTTGGGTTTAAAATTGAACAAAACCTTGTGCGAGTGTGAGTAGAGCATTATTGCGTACATCTCTCTCTTTGTGTTGCAAACAAAGATTGAGTGAGTTACATATATTATCTTTACTCACTTTTTTTTATCTTAGAGGGCCTTCCTTGGGGAAAAAATACTCACCCAAGGGAATGACTCAACTGGTAACACTCTAAAGCCAAGAGTATTTCCAACTGGGATATAAATGTGGGTATTGGAATAAACACCAATATCATGCCGTTAGCTCTGATGAGATGGATCTGAAAAGGGACTCTCGCCGTATGGGTCAATCTCCATGAATGGAAAGTCCTAATTAAACCCATGTTTTAGAATTGCCAAAATCCTTGATCTATGTGTTGGTGCAAGAATGGTCGTTCTAAAGCCACCCCACACTTTTATGGTCTTTTAGTAGAAATGGAAAGCATGCCATGGGAGTTTCATGGGTGTTGATGCTTGGCTGCCCCGAATGATGTTAATGAGCCGTGGAGGGGAGCTAGTGGGGTCAAGCATCTAACCATTCGCTAAAGATAAGCGTAGCTGGACTTGTCCAAGTGGGGACCCAACAAATATTGTCTTCCATATCCATAGGGTTGTACTTATTCTTGGTTACAAAATTCTTTGCTTGTTCGAAAACATCTTGGAAACAAACACTTAAACATCATCATCAAAATTTCAAACCCTTTAGGAGGTAAATACAATTGATAAAATTCATGTGTTATTGCTTGCCCTTGGGATTCACATCCTTAGAGGTTTCTAAACACTTGAACTTACATCTCAATTTGCCTACTAAAGATAAACAATAGGTAACCATTGCCTTGATTTCCTTGAATTCCACATAGCACTTTGTGAGATGAAAAGAAATTAGGAAATTGGACATTTAGTTTGAAAATCTAATCAAGAAAGTGTTTGTGGTAAAGCAATTCACTAATCAAGATGAAATCAATTGAACCCCACACATGTGCTTGTGTATCTTTTGTCTTATGGTCTTTTGAGAAAACATTGATCTTTTGGTTTGAAGGAAAAAGCATCTTCTTCAAAACCTTGGCCTTGTAAACAAGTCCTTAGGTTCATTTAGGACCAAATCAAACACTTCATCCATCCAAAACATCTATCAAAACCCATCCCACCAAACAACTTTAGAGCTTTGAAAACATCATTCTAGACTTGGGTAAATCATCAAAATCAAAATCACCTTGTTTAGTTAGGATTATGGGAATGCATCCTTTCTCATACCTCTAGTTAAATTAGCACCCCTTTGAACAAGTTCATCCTAAGACAACATATAACATCTTAGGGTTTGCAAGTTCATTATCCAAATCAAACAATCAAAATCAAGCCCTAAGTCTAGCATTGATACAAAGTCCCTAAACGTTCAACACTCATATCATTCACCCCTTTTCATCCTTCATCTCATCATTGGTCCTAAACACCTTAGAGGTCAACAAAGTCAAAACACAAGAAGAACATGGAATATAAACTTGATTCATTCATCATGAGTAATCCAAGTCAACCAAACTATCAAAGCCTTACAATGCCAATTGATTTTCAAAACTCACATTTATACAATCCATACATGGGATTATTATCTCCTACAAACCTCAATTGTACAACAAATGTGAGTATACCCAATCTAAATATTGGATCACCTTTTCTGATGGTGGATTTAAATCTAAGTCCAAATTTACAAATATATCAACCAAATACTCAATGCATGAGTCTTCAACAAAACAACATTATCCCACCAAATCCATACATGCCAAATGAGAATATACCAAGTACAACTATACCAAACATGAACATTTCAAATCCACACTTGGTAAAATTTTGGATAGATATGTTTGCAAATCACACAAATTTTGTTCAAAATCCATCACACCCATATGTCCCCCTCACCTTTCATAATGACCCATCATCATCATCATTTAATGCAACACCGCAAACCTCTCTTCCCATGACCTCACAAAGAGAAGGAGACCTATTTGGACTAGGGGGAATTTTTTTTATCAAACATCATCATTTCCCTAAGGGAGCATGCCACTCACTTTCCCACCACTCCCACCCTTGCCATTAACATCCATATCACCTCTTGGTTTGGGGCTACCTTCACTACCACCACTCATCCAAAACATCCCCCCAACCATCAATCAAGGCATCATACCAAATCCTCCCCCCTTACCATCAATATCACAACAACAGATGGAAACCATCCCCATAGCACAAGCAACCAACCCATCATCTATCATCCCTCAAAACATGGTCTCTTAAGGATTAACCATATTGATCACACCATCCACCACTCAAATCCCAATCATCAATACGACGATATCTCTTATCACCACATCAAGCACTATTCCAAAACCACCTCTGCCACCACCACCACCCAAACCAAACACATCAAACTAATACAACATTGTGTTGCAAGCTGCTCAACAGGCTGCTTATCAGAAGGAACTCCAACAAAACCAAAATCGAGAAGCTGCACAAGTTATTCAAGTTGCCCAAGCCGCACTACAAGCCCAACAAGCACAAGCCTAGGCTCAAATGCAAGCACAAGCTCAAGCCTAAGACCAAGCCCAACAAGCAAATGTTGTTCAAAACCCCAAAAAAATGTCAACAACTCCATGTATCGATCCAAGTCAACGATCACATGATCAAGACCTATCCATCAACGAACACATGGAAGATGTTTCTACCTCATTTGAAGATCAAATCAACATACATCAATATTCACTTTTTGATCATGATAAGAATCCCTCAACAATATCTGACAATGATCTATTTCAAGGAGTGTTAACATTATTTGATCCTATAATCAATGATCCATCGACCAATGATCATGTTGAAAATGTCTCTACAACACCTAATGAGTTAGAGGACATATCTCAAAAATCTATTCTAAAGCATGATCAACATCTCTCACCAAAGTCTAGCAATGGTCCTTTCCAAGACATGTTTTCAAATATTGAAGGAATCTTCAACTCAACATTTGATCTAAATCCACTTAATGATCCAGAGGATATTGAGCCACTTCCCATTCCTAATAAAGATATCCAAGGATCCTTTGAAACTGACCCATGTCAAGAACTTGATCCAAAGCATGACAAAAGCAGTCCCAAAATCATTCAAAATCAAGAATTTGTATCTCCAGGATACTACAATGATTTAATAGACACTCCCCTATCTATACAAGATGTCACAAAATATGATCACATCCACATAGCACATAATCCTCCATCTACCCATGAGATGCTTTCTATGGATGGACACATAGATGATCTTCATTCAGATCAGGATTCTTTTACTCTAGACATTATTACACAAAAAGAGCAGGTTATTGAGTTGTCAACATCAGGATCAGATATATCCCAAATTCAAACTGAGGACATCATGAATAAAGATATCCAACATTATTGACTCAAGGAAATAAGTCAGATAGAATAGTATAATCCAGAGTTAGCAGAGCATCCAATCGAAATAACATCATCTGCAATGGTCATTTATCAGAGAATGCATTCTAAACAAGAGCTCTCGAAACAGGTGGAATCAAAGCATGAAGGTACTACTACCACCATACTGGGGGCAACTATATCTCAAGCAAACATCAACATAGGGAGCACGAAGAGTCCTTATGATGAAATTAATGTCAATACTACAACCAGTCATGTCACAAATCTTCATCCACCCATCACCCCATCAATGAATTGGGACCAACATCAAAAAGAAAGAATTAAATCAAAATACGAAGAATGTTATTAAAGAAAAAGGAGCGAGAAAGCATAATGGACAAATGAAATACAAATGGATACCAAATAATACAAAGAAAGATCATCCCTATCAAACTCCATCAGTCAAAGAAACTATGGGGAAAAATAAAAAAGGGAAAAGTATCCATCAAGGATGTCCAAAAAATCAAAAGCAGGCTTTTCAAGCGACGTACAAAGTGTATCAAGCAGTTGGTCCTAATTCCATGAACACTTTCCTATCCACCCATCATTGCTCATCTTCCCAAGTTTGGAGAGTCAAAGGTTCCAAACTATCAACCAATCCATCTCTTATCCCTAAAAACACTCCATCCACGCCTCCACGCATGATATCCAATTCTCAAATTGACCATGTATTGGCAATGACCCTTCATCATAAGGATTTTGAAGGAACTCTATCGCGATGTGCACACAGAGACAGAGTTAACCCCGGTATCAACGAAGCATATCAGGAATCTCAAAAGTTGCATTTAAGTGCACGTATCTTGGCAAAGCAACTTCTTCAGGCAAGCTATCAATGGAACATCATGATAGAAGCATCTACATCAGTAACACCTTGTGGTGCAACATGAGCTTTAAATCTTTCACAAAAAAAATACAAAAAAATCAAAAAATATGAAAATCCAAAAAAATCAGGAAAGGATTGAAAACAGTGAAGAAAAAAATAATCCTCTAGTGAAAACCACTATGGTGGTGCTTTGGACAGGCACCATGATGAAAACTTGGAAAACAGGCATCATGTGTGGAATCAGGCATCTATGTGTGCCACTTTAGGTGAAAGCATCTCATCCCATCCATAATAAACCCAACATTCCATCCATCTTATCCATAATAAATCCATCATTCCATCCATCTTATCCATAATAAATCCATTCATCCAATCCATTTTCATCCATCTGCATACATAGTCCAATTTATCTTGATCTTGATAAAGTTTGGTGCACACTTTATGCTTGCTTATGGTAAATTTTTTGACATGGGCTGTTTTCATTGATCCTATCCTATCCAACATTATCTAAGCCATGAAGCATTATCCAATAAAGCATTCCTTCATTCAAACACCTTGTCTTATCACAAGATAATCCCTATCCATTCATCCATACATCTATCCGAGCATCCACACATGGCATTCCATACGTTGCTAGACATTGGGGGCAGATATTTACATCTTGCTTCAGGAATAAATATTGATATATATCCTCCAACTTATGTGGTGATCTGAACATTGACAAATGTGAAATCAAATTGGTCCACCACTTGTGGGAAAAAATCCAAATCACTAGCCCACGACACATTTTGACGAGAAGACATTCCTTATCAATCTTCATTTTTCACCGAACATAAATCTAAACAATCAATATCAATTGCATCTAACGTGTGCTTCAACATCACATTGAATCATTCAAAACAAATTTGTTCCAAATCAAGCTTCATCAATCCTGATCATCAATCCATAATCTTGGGATATCCTTCTCGATCATTGTGTTGCTTAACACTATCCTTGCATTGTTGTGCATCCTCAACAATGTTATCATCATCATCAATCCATCGATTCGATCAATCAACCTTAGCTTGGTCTTCAACAAAATCCTAAACAAAGCACTAATATTGTCACACACATCCATATCCAAATAGTCAAAATCATGCGAAAAATCCAAAAACATTCAAAAAACATCAAAATCCACAAACATTCATAAAATCTCAGAAAATCCCAAAACATTAGAAAATCAAAAAATCAAAACATTTGAAATCTCCAAAAACACCAAAAACAACCTAAAAAACATTCCAAAAACGTCAAAAACAACCAAATATTTGAAAAAAATCCATCCATCTCATCTCACTTTCACCTGCAATAATCAATCATCCATAATAAACTAATCATCACACTCACCCTTTGGCAAAACAAACAGAAACAATAACAATCAGCAAAAGCAAGCTTCAATCATAAAATCAAAAGCAAACAACAAACCTTTAAAACAAAAATCAAAATCTTGATCATTTTAACATGTCAACCTTATATCAATAGCCTATCAATCAACTTATCAAACCATCATCATCCTATACAATGCATGTCCTAGGATATATCGTTCGACAATGGGCATCATTTTGGATATCACTTTGGATTCTTATCCTATCAAAACACATCCCTTTGGCTATAGGTATGAAGAACATTGACTTGTTTGTTTACTTGATCTTTATCTTTTGAATTATCTTATTGCGCTCATTCCAAGGACCTCTCGATGATATCCCGAGTAGAGGATTTAGAGAAATGAGGATGGGGCAATGATCATTATCTTTGGTTGTTGTGTTTATGATCGTTCTTGTAATATAACTGTGAATACTTGCTTTGTTAGGTAGTGTATAGGAAGTTTTGGGAAACTTGTTGACTATTGCATTGATATGTTATACCTTTCATGTTTGGTCCTGAGGTGTTTGAAGCTTCTAAAGTGCATCCTAGCAAGGTTCTTTGTATGTTAGTGTGAACAAGGATACTCCTATTTGTCTATCGGTCAACTCCATCACATTAGGTACACCATCTTGCTTCTTTATACCTCGATGCATCGTGTACTACGCAGTTATCAAACATAAGGTAATTCACCTTTTAAAACTCCAACCCTGCAGGTAAGCAAATCATCATCATCATCTCAATAAAGTTGGCTTGTTGGTGTCTCTTGTCATCATCTTATTTTCTTCTTACTTCCTTCATGCTAACATGGTACCGTGACAATTAAACAAATCATCATCATTACATCTATCTTCAAAACCAAACCATAGCATAACGTGATAATGAATATCATATCATATAGAAAACATTAATCATACCACATGCATTCATCCCCATCATTGCATAATATAGATTGGTTATTCTAACATCTCATAAACCATACATCTATCACCCATACACATAATCATAAAAGCATCATCATATCATATCATGTGCATCCATATCATCCATGCATCATCATATCATCCATTACATATAAACATCATAATCATCTCATTTATATCATCAATAATGTCACTGTCATGGTACAAATCAGGATCAAGTGGGTGTAATATATCAAAATAGGCATGAGGCTAGCCATGGTTGATGACTGCTACATCAAACTTTCGAGTTGAACTAATCTTGAACCTCTTTGTCGAGATCGAACTCAAATCAAACCTCTTCACGATCTCTCGAGGGGGAAATATACTGTAATTCTTCATTCGTTGGGGCAACAATGGGGCATCCAAAAAATTAGAGAATTTTTGAATTTTAATCAAGACAGTTTATTCTTTGAACCAATGCAACAAGTACATTGCTTCAAAGAAGGGAAAAATGTAGACATGTAAAATGTACATGCACTCAATCCTGATCTACTAACATTGCTTCATCCTAAATTATCCCTCTATCTAACCATTTAATCAAATAGCCTTATTTGATTAAATTCATCATAATTCCCCTTTTAATTAAATAAATCCCTCGATTTAATTAAATCATTATCTCTATGTAATTAGTTAGGTCATTTCATCTTCCTATCTTTATTTAATTAAATAATCCATATTATTTGATTAAATTTCTAAAGTTCATCTAATTAAATTAAATAAATCAAACATTTATTTAATTTAATCTAACATCACCCCCTTTGGTTAAATAAATCAAAAATATTTATTTAACTAAGTCTAAATCATTCTCTTTTCATTTTGAGTTATTTAAATCCTAAAATCTAAGTCAAAATGGTCAAATTAGCTAAATCTCCTTTAAATTAATCAAATCTTGATTAATCTTAGTCTTAATCCATCAAATCCTCTAGATTTTGCAACTTGCACACGAAAATCAATTTAATTGTTTTATAAATAATCTATTTTCATTCAAAAAAGGCATCAAAGATGGAATATTCCTCAAATTTGAAAAATTCCTTCAAAAAGGTCTTGTCCTCAAAACATGGTATTTAACATCTCTTACAAGTCCTTTTCTTGAGCCATGTGACATTAACTTCACCTTTCACCTCATCCTTCAAGCCATATTTTGAATTTGAATCTCCCCCCTCTTTGTACAATCCTCAAAACTTGCACATCCTCCATCCACTCATAGATTGACAAGTGGCATCTTGCCATTGGTTGAATTTTAGTCCCACATTGCTCTATTTTGGACATTCATCCATTTTGGCATTCTATAAATAAGAGGCTTCATTCCTCATTTGATCATCCACAAATTATGCAAAGTTATTATGCTCAAATATTTAGCCATTTCCATCCAATATCATTGAATCATACCTAGGTTATGCAGGTTTTTCCATTGGAGCACTCATCAAGCATCAACAAAGTGGATCACTTATCAACATTCATCAACATACATCAATCTTGCATTATAGGAATTGGGAAAGGGCCAATTTTCACATCAAATTGGCACCAATTCCCCCATGGGATTATGAGTTTGCTAGTTTAATTAGGATCCAATCTCTATTTTGTTGTTTTCATTGTGTTCTTCATTAATTTTTTCCTAATTTGAACATTGTGAATGGATTTCAAAGGGAATCCTTGTTATTGCTTGCAATCTCTAATCTAATGTGTTTGTTCTTATTGTTTTGCAGGTATTGGGATTGGGGTTCACATACAAACTAATTAACTAATGAAGGAGTCCATCAAACATCAATAATGACAATATGAAACCATTTAATGAATTCCTTGTTAAAATTAGAATCTAAATTATCATTAAACCTTCATATAATAAATAAGGGGATAGGTTATTGAGGTGAAAGTGCATAATATGTTTGTGGTATGCATCTTTGGTAGGCAAGGTGGTGGAATTCATGTGTGATGTGTTGATGATGGTCAATAAGTATGATAAAGTTTGATATTTATTATGATGATAATGATTGGAGAAGTTGGAATTATATTGATCATTTGATAAATTATTCCTATTATTAGGTGGTAGTATGTGGATTTATAGTTAGAATAATCTCTTGGAAATATCTCAAAGTTTTTTTGGGGTTCATTAAAATAGGGGTATCATTTTTAATGTTCTTTTGGATATCTTTAGTTTGTAGGTGGGTGTATATAGTGAAGCTGAAGCATGCAATTTTATCATGGTAGTGAAAAGATATTATTAGTTTATGATTGGGTTCACATAGTTCCTTAAAGGAAATGAATTGGTTTTAGGTTTTTATAAATGTATTCTTATGGAGTTTATTTTACACAAATATGTAAGGTGATGGTTGCAAGGTTTGAGCATATTCAATCTTAGGCTTTGGGTTATCTCTCTATTATGGTATGGAGATCCAATTACTAGTGCATCATGATGGGGTGCTTATGTGTAGGGATGAATCATTAATCATCACTTATAATGCATTTTTTTAATATACTTAGTCTCATAAAGGTTTGCTACAATTTTGTGGGTGAGAAAATTATATAGGATGGTTGATGATTGAATGCTAAAATTTACAAGGTGTTAATCTCAAATCTTATTCAACCCCTCCTCAATGTTGAAGTCTGTATATGGATTATTAAAATATTTCTTCATAACCAATTTATGAGTAATGATGCATGTGGAGTAAATGTTGGTTAGACTTGACATGAAATTTGTGGAGGTAGGGAGGGTTGGTTTGAAATTATACCCATCTTAGTGGAAGGATTGTGTGTGTATTATGGATGAGATAATGACTGAAGTAAGGGTTTTGAGATCATGTTATGGTTTTATTAGTGATATGTTATATATGTTTAATTCACATCACTTTCATGGGATTTTGAGATAATATGTGATTAAATTATTCTACTTTTTTTATGGATCTTCAATACATAAATTTAGACATCATCAAGATATCTCTATGGTGTTGGACTTACTTCATTGGCTAGACATCAAAGGGGTTGAATTGGAAATGATAATATGCCCTAGGTGGAGGATATGGGTCAAGTTTCTCTTAGTGGAATGGAGCAATGAGAGTGGTGTAGTTGCATGATCACAGTGTTGTTTCATTATTTTTTGTTGTTGGTTGTGGTAGCTTTATCTAGTTTTTTAGTTTTGTAAAGGGATATTGGTGTTTGGTTGTATAGTCTATTATGCTATATTTATATATATTTATGTTATTTGGTGGTTTATCGTGGGATTTTTTCATGTGATGTTACATTATATTATGTACATATTTTGTAACACTTTATTTATCAAGGGTGGGACCCCTATAGAATCCCCACTATTTAATGTATACAAAAAAGATTATATTTACCTATTGAAACATTTAATTTAATTTATGGTATAGAAAGAATTATTTTCATTTACAACATTGATTATGTTCAATGTTTATCAATAAATTAATATATGATCTCTATTTGAAACTATATTCTATATTTCATAATTTGTAAGCGATTGTGCAATTATATTTTTATGCATGTTATCTTGAATATGCTATGTAAGTTATGGATTTGGTTGCAAAAACAATTTTTTATTTTTTGAATTATCATACCTTATTATTGTGCAAGTGACCTAAGTTTTTCTACTCTTTATAGTGGCTACAAAAGTTGATATTGTTGGTTGTGAAACCCATCCCTTGTTGTGAAAGTTTCCCTAATGATTGTGTGATCCTATAGTGGTTAATATGCAACCCTTCCCTTTTTATTATGCATGATATCCCAATAGTTGTTATAAAAGCTATTAGTGCAATAGTTGTTAGGTCATTATTTTATTATTGCATTTAGTTTATTTATTCTGTGACATTATATGCACCTAAGAAAGGATAAGGTTTCTTCTAAGGTAGGTATATATTTGGGTAGATTGTAATTGCATCATGTGACTTGTAGTTTCCTTGTTTAGTGGAGTTGTACTACACACATAACTACATCTCATTTATCCCACTTGGTTGTATATTCATATCTCTCGGCGGTGTATCTTATATATACCTCAAAGAAAGATAATTCCTTGGGTTATTATTTTCTAAATATATAATATTATAGATCTTTTTCTTTCTTGAAAAAAATGAATTCTCTTCTCTTGAATTGAATGAAGATCTAAAGAATTAGAAAATTTTGATAGAAAGACTAGATTTTGAGGGTTTATTGTCATGGATTTGTATTACATATGCATTTTAGAAATTTGTATAAAAAATCAAATCTCATTATTCAATCCAAAGCATTTGAGGTATGAATTTTCATTTTATTTGATCTAAATTGGACATTAAAGGCTATATCCACAAGGGATTTCATTTGGGGATTCTTACCACATCCAATAGGTAGCCATAATTTTGAAGAATTTTGTGTCAATTTTGACCCTACCATTATTTTTAAAGGCCCCAAAACTCATAAATTGACTAGTAAATTATTAAAATTGGAGCACTTTACCTTGGTCCCTTTGAAAAAATTTTACCCCGTTTTATGAAATATTCCTTATCATCTTAGAGATTCCTTTACTATGCATGTGATATTTGACATATTCACTAGAATATAAAATGTGTATTATTTTTTATTTTAAAAATTAGTTAAATTTATAGTTTTTTATTTATTTACAGCCACAACATGCATTACATGTCTAAAAATTTAATTTATTTAGGACATTGTACCTTATGCAAGCCCCCCAATAGTTTACTAGAAACATTTGATTAAGTCACCTTTTCATAGGGATAAGAAGTGGGTAGCAATTATTTAAGGTTTTAGACCCCCACAAGATCTATGAACCCCTTTATAAGGGCCAAGGAATCTTTGCGGCTACAAACCCTTCTTGTTGACCAATGTGCCCCCTCTATATTTGTATCAATTACTTTAATATTTAGGTCCATGAACTATCTTTGTTCAATTGGTGACATATTTGGTAATTACTACCATTCTAACATCTCTTTCCATTATTTTAGTAGTCACCACATTTAGTAGATTAGCCTATACATGTAGTGGCATATTTTGTGATTCTACTACATTTGGTAATTTTGAGATTTATATAGTAGTGTGATGAAGTTGGTAGAATCTAAATTTGGTAGATACCACTAAATATGGTAGAGGTTCTAAATTTAGTGATACATCCAAACTTGTCTTGTGGGGGAGTTACATAGTTAGACTTTTGCATTTTGCACTTAATTTTTAGGAGGATCTAAATTTGAGCATACAAGCTCATTTTGTAATACAATTTTTTTATTTGGTCTATTTTTTTTGCATACTTCATGATTATGTAGGTAGTTTCTAATTGTGATGCATAGATTTTCTAGAATTTATAGTTTTTTTATAAATGTTAATGTACAGTTTCTATTTTGGGACCTTTTGTGACTTTATTTCGCCTCATATGGGCTCTTTTCAAGTGGTGCAATTTATAATGCATAATTTTTTGAGATCTAAATATTGATGATATTTTTTTGATAAAAGGTACAAGCGCTTGTAATTGTATTCATAAAAGAGAAAGAAATGCATAGTGTTGTAGACAAGAAAAAGAGATGTAGGTACAAACAATCAAAAAATAGAGGAAAGGTTCTTGTTGAAATAAAAAATAAAAAATATGTTGGAAGTATAAGCATGGACAAAAAACCCTAATTTTCTTCTTCATTACCATCAATTGAGTTGTTTCTTTTAGACTCATTCACGGGGTTGTTTTCTTCATCTTTGAATATTGGATCCTCATCATAGAGAACATTTATTGACCCAAGGAGATAAAGTCCTTGAACTAGAATTGGAGGGGTGCGTTTCAACAAAGTGTAGAGATCCTTGAATGTTATAGTTTCCTTGTAAAGGAGTGTTGGCTCTAGGAGGTGTTTGTGAGAAGACACTAAATTTTTGAGATATATCCCATAATCCTCTTTTAGCCCCAAGGTGATGGAATTATAGATACATTTTACCACTGAAGAGTAGGATATCCAATGAAAGGAGATCCTACCCAAGGGGAAAATACCTTTAGCAAGGTTGTAAGAAATGAGGGCAATTTAAAGTTGAGTGTCATCAATAATATCAGTTCAAACATATTTATAACAAAGGAGACACAATAGGGTTAGACATTTTAAGAGGTCCATGGGGTTTGATAGGAAAGTAGAAGCCACTTCATAATATAGGAATATAAATAGCTAGGATATGCTAAAACTTCCATACCAAATACTTTTTGAATAGATGAATCAATCATTATGCAATTAAATTTGAAGATGCATCTCAATTTTGGGGCATCATAAGCTCCAACCACTATAGAGGACCTCTCACACTAATGGACATGAACTTTGTTGTTGAGTAAGGCTTTTGGCATAAGAATCGGTAGAATGGAAGAAGGAAGTGAGGACACTTCAAGTAAATAAATTTGAAGGTAGCTAAATCTTTAGGATTTCCAATCATGATTTGTAGAATGTAGATCTCAAATTGTCAAAGATGAAATTCCTAGTTCGAGGTGGTATAATGTAGGGGTAATATATTTAGAGTAGATAACACGAACCAACATAACATATTTGGCAAGGTGGAGGAGACCAAGTATGGGGAAAGATGTGAGAGAAATGAGACCATACATCATTGGAATGACTTCCTATACCACATAATGCATTTAACAAAAAAATAGTCTAAATAATTTATTACCTTTTTAACACATGATTGAAGTTTGGAAATCTAAAGCAATGAAAGGACAACTTGCTTGGTTGTGTTTAGGGGAGAGGGCCCAATAGTGGTGCACCCTAACTTTATGGGTCAACATAGAAATGAACATGCAACATTGACATTAAAAAATTATATCTCCGAGTGGCTAGGGATGTGGACAATTCAAATATTTCATTTCACCCGCATAAACTGAAACAAAAGGTGTCGTCAACATGATTTTTGTTAAGGGGTCATAATAGACCCTCAAAAAAAGTTAGACCAATAGTGTTGCATTGAGTCATGTTTTTGAGTTTGTCATTGTGGCATCATATGATTTGTTGCTTTTTGAATGTAATGGGTATATTTTGTTCATCTATTGAGTCCTCTTACAATTACTAGCTCCATACTTTTAAAATATTGGGCTTTGAATGTACATGTACTATGACAACTATTGGTACCCGCACCGCTATTGGGCCCTTTCCCCTAGTTTAAACTATTTTTTATTTGTTATTTTTCATACTTATTGAAATCCATATATTGGTGATTGCAATCAATTACGTAATTCAATGAAGAATATTCCAACCTATTTTCCTCTCTATAGCAATGTGAAATTTCATAGGAGGATAGATTTTATAGTTGTATATTTATCTAGGCTAAGAAGTATTCCACTTTTCAATTGGTAGAGGCATTTTGTGTTTAAATTTTTATTATTACCATTGGATCACCTTCAATTTGAAGGTTTTGGATGCTTTTTCTGGTGGAAAGCTCCAAACCTATGAGAAGGACATTAATTTCTACTGTATTATTTGTAATATTAGGAAGATTCTTTTATGTTGTAACAATGAGATGCTTAAGTGATCCCTTAAGATTGTACCTACACTAGATTTTCCCAAGTTTCCTCTTGAGGCTCCATCAAAGTTGAGTTTAACCATATTTGGTGAAGGGGATTTCCACTTAAACAAGTCTCTATTTGTCTTAGCAATGGAGGCTAGAAAAGTATTATGTGGTGGAAGACTTAAATACTACCATATTTTTTTCATTATCTTATCCCATGATGTGAACATTATTTTTGATGAGGAAATATTCAAAATATGAGATATGAATGATTTGAGAATAGATAGCTCAATTTTGAATAAATTTTGATCTAAGTTGCATATTGTCTTCCTAAAAATGTGGTTATTTATTTATAGCCATAATTGTTGAATGAGAATTTGGTGGTTTACTTCCCAAAGAGATACATAAGTAGAGTTATTTCATACAGAGGGTCATGTTGATGGTGGTTTTAGCATAACCAACTTGCTAATAACTAACTAGTTATTACTCCTCTTGAAGAGCAGATTTATCTACTCCAATATTCCTTTTGGGTTAGGTCTTGACCATGATGGACAACTAAGCAATAGATGTAAACATGTTTCAACAAGGGACCTAGATTTTTAGGCTCCCTAGAAAATAAATTCAAGACATGCAATGAAAGCAACAAATTTTATTCCACAAGGTTAACAAATAGTGGTTGGATGGAGAGAAAAAATGAATTTGTGCTCTACAATTTCAAATTTCTACAATTTTCCAAGGTTTGATTGATTGATTGATGGGCCGGTCGCCCATCTAGAAATGTTGTTCTCAAATCTTGTATAGATCCAGGTTTTGTTGTATCCAAAAATATTGTTCCCAAACCTGGTACAACTCTTAATTTTGTTGCACCTTCTTCTATGGGACTGGCTACTCATACATCTAGCAAGTACCCTTTGTCACCCTCTTATGGCTTGAAGTCCTTTTTCTCTAAAGAGGACCTAGTATCATTTGTTGAAAAGTTCGTTGGTGGAGGTTCGCGAGCTATGGCTAGGTTCAATGTAGAATCTATCTCTTATTTAGTAGATAGTCTAGAAGTTGAAGTTCCTGAAGAGCTCATGTTCAAGGCGATTGATGATCTTAAGCTATCATTAGTGGGTAAATTCATGGTGTACTATTTGAATATTGACCAAGTAAGGAAATGGGTTGACTCTGTCTAGAATTTAAAAGGAAGTGTTACTATTAGTGCAATGAATAACGGTTTTTTCCTCTTTAGTTTTGTTGTGCAAGAAGATCTGATTAAGGTTCTCATGGGGGCCTTAGGCCTTTGAAATTGGTTTTAAGAACTTTCTATCACTTTGTAAGTGGAAAATGGAGTTTGACCCATACGCTAATCTGGGTGCGGTAGCCCCAACCTAGGTGAGCCTTTCGGGGCTACCATTAGAATTCTAAAATTTTGGTATTTTCAAGGGGATTGCTAATTATTTTGGTAATTTATTGGCTGTGTATAAAATTACTCAAGAAAATTTGACATTGGTTTTCACTAGGATATGTGTTAATGTGGTGGTTAATACTGTTCCCAACTTCAGTAGCCCTAAAGTCAAAATTTGGAAAATGGACTCAACCTTTGGAGTATGAAAATTCTAGAGCATATTGCCAAATTTGTAAGAAATTTGGACATTTCTAAGATACTTGCAATAGGAGGTTTCAAAACTCAAAAAGTGGGGAGTTGGGTTCTTTGAAATTCCTTCTTTTCAGTCTAATGATAAGGCTACCCTATGAATGTTTCTCAGATTCCTCAAACCTCTACCCTTGAGGTGGAACTAATATCAATAGAAAGGTTATAATCAAGGATTCTACTATAGGAACACTCCCTAAAGAAGATAATGGTGAAAAGGATGTACAGGCTGCCCCCTCCAGTGACCAAGTTCACAAGCTCCTAAATGATGACACCGAAGTGCCAATTGAGATCTCTATTGGGGACGAGTTTACATTTGTCTCTTTAGATGAACTAAAACAAAATGTAGCTAAGTTTCCTCAAAAAGAGAATGGAAAGGAAAATGAGGGAAGAGAGAAGCAAGTCAATACCAAACATATAGAAGAGAATCTTGAAGAGTTAAAATCAAGAATCGACTCAGAAGGAAATCAAAACCATCATTCTGAAAAAAATATGATTTTTAAGAGGAAGGTGAGATTGTTTCTCAAATAGGCTAGGAAAATGATCCTTTTTCTCATGTTTCTTCTTTAGAGAAACAAACTGTTGATGATACACCTCTTCTAATTCAAAAAGAAGGAAATAATTTGAAGGATTCCATAACTTTGTTGGGCTTCTCGTCCTCCCCTGGAAATGAGGCAATTGAATATGAATAAATCCAAACTAATAGTAAGTCCAAAAGGAAGAAGAAACCTAATGTTGGAGGAGGAAATGAAGTTGGTAGACCATCACAAAAGGAAATTAGAAAAAATACACTGCCTGAGATGTTTCTTTGGGAAGGAAAAATACCTTAGACACTCTTTCGGGTCCTAAATATAAAAATAAGGGGGACTTGTTCCATCCTTTAAACAACATCAAGATGATGCTTTTTTATGCTTAATTTTGATTATGAAGATAATCTCATGGAATATAAGAGGCCTCAATGGTACCTATAAATAACACTTGGTTAATACTTGTCTAGAAGACAATAAAGTTGATATCCTGTTGCTCCAAGAAACTAAAATGAATAAGGAAACCTTTGAAATTTTTGTTAAGAACTTCTAGCCTAGTGCCAATTATGTTGTGAGTGATGTTGAAGGTGATTCAAGGGGTATTTACACTTTGTGTAACCCCTCTACATTTAAGGGTACTATTGGTTTCTCTAGTAAGAATTGTTTGATGGTTTCTTTTGAAGATCTTATAACTTTTGAAAAATGGAATTTGATAAATATCTATTAACCTCACTCTTGGATTGATAGAATGGCTCTAGATATCCTGACATATAATATAAGAAGCAAAATTGGATATTTTTGGGTGCTTGAAGGGGATTTCAATTCTCCATTGTTTCCTTTTGAAAAGTTGGGGGCTTGGAGGATTTTTCAGATATCATGATGTATCTAGCTAGTTTCTTCAACTATATTGGCCTCTTTAATGTTCCTTTACTTGGTGCCATGTTTACCTAGTCTAATAGAAGATTGGGTAATCACTTGATTCAAGTCAAACTAGATTTGTTTCTCATTTCTTCCAATTGGAACATTCTTTAGGCTCTCAATTTAATGGCTCTCCCTAGAACTGGGTCAGATCACAATGCTCTTCTTCTTTGTAGGAAAGATAATGTTGTCAAAGGACCATTTCCTTTTAGATATGAAATAATGTGGACTCGTCATCTAGACTTCAAAACCCTTGTGGATAGATGGTGGAAGGAACCTTGTGTTGGAACCCCAATGTATTGTTTTTCCAATAAAATAAAAAGGATCAAAGAAAGAGTTAAAGGATGGAATAATTTTTCTTTTGGCAACATCTTCCACATAAATAAATCTATTGGAAATAACATAAAAGAGGTGTAGAATTTGATGGAAAGAGGAGTGGTTGATGAGGATATTTGCAATCAGGAAAGTGATTTGAGAGCTCAATGGTTTAGAGTTAACAAACATGCAGAGATCTTCTGGAAATAAAAATATCTGATTTAGTGGCTTTCATAAGGTGACAAAAACACTAAGCTCTTTCACCAATCTACTATGAAACACATAAGTAGAAATAGGATAGGATAACTTGTTAAGGAGGATGGCTCTATTTTGAATACTAAAGAAGAAATTGTTGATATGGCTATCTCCTTTTTTTCAAACTTTTAGATGGATTTTGATGATGCCCCTTTGGAGCCTGATGAACTTCTTCAAGTGATTCCCAAGGTGATCACTGACCAAGACCTTAAGGAACTGACTAAAGCTATTTCCCTCTAGGAAGTTAAGTCTGTTGTTTTCTCTTTTGGAGCTTATTAGGCCTTGAACTAGATGGGTTTCCTCCTAATTTCTTTTAGGAATTCTAGGACATTGTGTGTTGTGACTTCTTAAATGTTGCTCGAGACTTCTTTCGGTTAGGTATACTCCTAAACCAACTAAATTCTAGTTTTATTGCTCTCATCCCTAAAAAGGAAGATGTCTCCTAAATGCAGGATTTCAGGCCTATAAGTCTTTGCAACACCACTTATAATATTTTTCTAAGATTATTGTGAAAAAATTGAGAGTTGTTTTATATAAAATGATTGTTATTAACCAAAAGGGGTTTGTTCAAGGAAGACACATTTTGGATGTTGCTATTTCAACCCATGATATTATCCACTATATGGAGCTCAACAAGAAATAGGGGATGGCGATGAAGTTGGACATTTATAAAGCCTATGATAGAGTGTTTTGAATTTTCCTTTTTGTTGTCCTTAAATAATATGGGTTCAAAGAAAGGTATCTTAAGCTTATTACTACTTGTGTTACTACCTCGAAATGTTTTATTTTGGTGAATGGTGTCAATAAGGGTTTTTTTTCTTGTGGTCATGGTCTAAGACAATGGGATACCCTCTCTCCTTACATCTTCATAATTGTGGCAGAGGTCTTGGGAAGAAATATACAAAAATCTTGGATAATAATTTATTGAAAGGTTTTAAGGTTGCCTCTTATCTTTCTCTTGCATATCACTACTAGTTTATTGGTGACACTATCTTGTTTGGAGAAGATTCAATTATTGAAGCTAGCAATTAGAAATCCACTTTTAATGCTCATGTCAAGGCTTTAGGTCAACATATCAACTATAACAAAAGCAAGATAAACTTCTTCAATACGAAGTAGACAATGAAAGAAAAAGTTGTCTACATATTGGGTTGTTAGGATGATAATTTTCTTGATGCTTACTTAGGCCTCCCTCTTATTTCCAAAAAACATAATAGTAACTATTGGAATTACATTATTAAGAGAATTAAAAAAAAAGTTGGCTAGTTGGAAGGGTAAACTCTTAAGTTGAGTAGGGAAGCTGCATCTATTCAAAGCCTCATTACAAAAATTTATAGTTTTTAATATCCCTACCTTCATTGCTGACAAGATATAATAGATCCAAAAAATATTTTTGTGGTCAGGGGCTGAGGAGAGAAACAAAATGATGCTTGTGGGCTAGGAAAAATTGTGTGTTCCAAAGGGTTTTGAAGGCCTTGGTATAAGAAGGCTCAAACTATTTAACAAATCTCTTTTTGCTGAGATGGGGTGGTGTCTTTTGGAAGGAGCTAAATATTGGGTTAAGATTCTAAAGGATAAATATCTACGAAATAGGGAACAAGGATGCTTCCTAAATGCTTCTGATTTTCCTTACGGTTCTATTTTTTGGAACAATCTTCTCAAAAATAAGAAGTGTGCTAAATAAGGGGGTGAAGAAAAGAGTTGGTAATGAAAAAGATACTGAATTTTGGGAGGATGGTTGGTGAAATGGTTCTCTTTCATCAATTGACCACCTTCAACAATTAGAACAAAGATTGATCAGAATTTATGGAAAATAGGTTGTTGGCTATATAAATTGGGAAGGGATGGAGCCTCAATGACTCAACTTTAAAAATCAAATCTTGGGAGTTAATCTTTGAGGAGGGAGACTACAAAACTAGGATGCAACAGTGCAAAGCTTATATCAAAGAATTGGTGATGCTATTTTTTTCTCAAAAGAGAGGAAGGATGAATGGATATGGATCAAGTACCCTTCAGGCTATTTTTCAGTGAAGAAAACTTATGAAGTGTTGGACAAACCTATCCTTCCCAAAATTGTCCTTCATTGGAACCAAGTCTAGATAAAAAAACATGATACCAAAAGTTAATTGTTTTTGGCGGGTAGTTTCCCATGGGAAAATCCTTATTATTGATAACCTAAACAAAATAGGTTTCTAGTTTTTCAACAAATGATTTCTTTGTAAGGAAGAGGAGGTGTCCATAATTCACCTATTCTTTCATTGATCTTACTCAAGAGACATATGCTCTTACTCAAGAGACATATGATATTTCTTTCTCCCTTTACTTATGACAAAATGGGCTTTTCCTCCCTTATTGAAGATGTTTCTAGACAATTGGTCTCTTTTTCCTTATCCTCACAATATAATTAAGGACTTATGGAATCAAGGACCTCCTTTCATAACCTAGGGGTTATGGAAGGAGAGAAAAACATAATTTTTTGTGAAACTAAAAAAATAGCAAAGATTTGTGTATGGCTATCAAGAACCAAATTCAGGAAAATGTAGAAGTAGGGGTATACTCTTTCTCAAAATTTATGCCTTCTTATAAGGAGAAAAAATTAAAGAAAATTTTGGGCCTCAAAAAGGACCTTACCAAATCCAACTGGTCTAAATACATCACTAGAAAAAACACTATTTGGTCTCCTCCTAATATTGATTGGGTTAAGTGTAACTTTGATGGTTGTTCAAAAGGGAATATAGGTTTAGTAGGTGTTGGAGGTATAATATGAAACCATCAAGGAAATTGCATTTCTAGCTATGGTAAAAGTCTTGGCACATGTTGTAATAATATGGCAGAGGTGATGGTTGCCTGAGGAGATATAAAATGTTTAAAAGATCTCAACTATCTAAAGGTCATTATAGAAGGAGACTCCAAACTTATAATCGATATCCTAAAAGATGATAGTATTGTTCCTTGGGAAACAAGGGAAATTATAGATAATTTCAAACAACTCATGAGAGCCTTCACTCATTGTAAAGTTCAACATGTTTATAGAGAAGGAAATTGTGTTGTTGATGTAGTTGCAAATGAAGCCCTTAGGTATCAAAACTGGATATGCTGAGATTTTAGGATGCTGTCAAGCGGGATAAAAGACATTTTATTAAAAGAAAAATATTAAAATGCATACAATCTCAAACTGACTGATAAGAGTACTTGTTATGATGATAGGCTACATTAGTTTGAGGGGTGATTGTAAAAGCTCACATGTTAATTATTACGGGGACCATATTGTTCAAATAATGGACAGTTATGTGGATTGGATAAATGATTAAGACATTAATGAAAACATTGTTTTTTAGTATCCCTTGTATCAAAAGGCTACTCGAAAAGGTGATGTTTTGGTCTTTTTGAGTATTATCCACATGTCAAATGTATCCTCAAGCTTCATTCATGAGGAAAGGTGTGTCATCTCTAAATCAACAAGATTTATGAAGATGATGAATAATCATTTCTTGATTGTACTTGGGTTTGTGTGCAATGCCAATAGCTTCTGGTTGATAATTAATCCTCATCACATTAGCTACTTTCTATCTCCTAAAAGCAATGAAAAAAAAAATTGTAATTTGAGGGTGCATACTACTATCTACATGAGCACCGAAGAGTTTGTATGTGGTATGAAGAAGTATATTAAAAGGAAGAAGGGTGTGAAGAATCTACATTCTATAAAAATGTGATGGAATAAGAAGGGTTGCAACACCCTTCAAAAACCACTTCAATCCCCCTTTAAAATCCACACAGGAATTACATCAAATAGTTGGAAGTAGTGCTCATAAAACAAGAAAACTTGGTTTACACTTGCAAACTTGATATTAAAATGTAAAAAAAAGGATTACAAAATATTTTCAGTCAACAAAGGACTGATCGAAAACAACATATGTCCATTTAATACCTGCAACAACCCTCTTAAAACCTTCTCACAATCGATTCTTCAAACAACATAGAAATTGCAAACAATCCATCATAATCTTGGTTGGCAACTTGCAACCATTGCTATGCTTAAAAAAAATATCTTATTACAACTTATTTTCAGTCACATAGGACTTATAAACAACAATAAAACCCCATACAAATATCACATAATCCAATGAAATACATTAAAAAATATTCTCATGCTCAAACTATGTGAGCTCCCACAAATCTATGCACGTCAACACCTCTATTCCACCTGCAACTCTTGTAACTTCTCACTGAAAGACTCAAAAATCTATTTGTTGTTGTCAATCACTCCAAACCTGCAATAAACAAAATTTAAAACCCCTAAAAAATAAGAACCAAACTCATGTATTTTCTCTCTTCAACAAGTAGACTTATGTCTCACAATTTTCAGTTATGCAACCTGCAACAAACACTCACAACACTCAACCAGTTCTAACCATGAACTCCAATCTATTTGCTACTGAAAATAGCTCCTCACACCTGCAAAACATAGAAAAAATAAATCTTCATGGGATGCTACAACCTCTATCCAACTCCCTTTCAACTTCTCCCAAAAACTGAAAGCTACAGGAAGAAAAAATGCCTTCATAACTCCCTGCCATAATGAAATTTCATTTCATTTCCTTCAAATTCCCCTTTCCCCAAATTAGCACGACCCCTATCATGTAGCTGCACCAAAAAAATAAATTAAAACATAAAATAATGTTAACAATTAAATCCAATTGATTTCTCCATTCCACAAAAGTTGGGAGTTACATTTGACCGCTCCTCCACTAGCTCCTGAAAAAGCAAATCCCAGAAAAAGTAAACCTAGGCACCCACCTCCACAACTCCTATTTTTTAGGGATTCTAAATAATTGTTTTAAAATACCTTTATTTCATATCCCAATTCCTATCATACTTTTCTTGAAATTTTTGAATTCAAATTGTGTTAAAATTGCAATTTTTCATTATTTGCACTATGCCAATTTTGACCATTTCAAAATGAGCTTGAATAAACATGAAATTAACCTCTGATAATCTCTTCTTCCTCCTCTTCCAACATCTTACTAGAACATTCACCATCCTTCTCCAACAACCCCGCATTTCATTCTTCTCTCCTCTTGTGGACTTGTATTCACCATTTACCATCTTCCTCCTAATTCCACACATTTTCCTCTCTTCTCTTGTGGTATTTGACCCACCATTGACTGACCACCTCCACCAAAATGTACTTGCACCAAACTCTGCAACACCATACAAATGCTCTGCATTCCACAATTCACTAGCAATCTCTAACTAACACATTTCATTTGAATTCACTAAATCATCCAACCGATCATGAAAATAATTAAAAAGAAAAGGTTTTACCTTCTCATTACTATCTTCACTCCACCTTCTGTCAACACTTTCCATTCCTTTTCTACCACTAAAATATTTTCATCTACAAAAAATTCACTCTCATCTTCATTATAAAAATGAAAAAGGATTATGCATTACCTCTTTCTCCTCAACCTTTTCTTCACCATTGTCTATTGCCATAACTTGTTGAACTTCACTCTCAAATGCACTTTCATTTTCCATTACTTTCAAGTCCTCCAAAGGACACTCATCATCCTTAATCATTGTTGCAATTTCCTCTTCTTTTCCCTCTTTATCCTTTTGAACAAGGATTTCCACATTTTCCTTTTCATCCTTCTTCCCCACACATAAATTTTCACTTGCAAACATATTAGTACTAAAAGAACAATAAGATTCAACCCTTCCTATTTTATTTTCCTTTCTATCCTTATTATTTGCTACAACTTCTTTTGCCACTTCCTCTTTCCTATCCTGCAAAGGATTCAAAACATATTATTCCCCATCCTTTATGATGATATATGTATTCTTCCTTACATCATGTAGATTTCTTCGATCATATAGCCATGGTCTACCTAACAAAACATGGCATATATCCATAAGTACTATATCACATACAATCACATCCTTATATATATGAATTTTAAAATCAACCACACATTGCTCACTTACCCATATTTGGAAATCTCCTTGCAACCAAGAAATGTAGTATGGGATAGGATGCTTTATTCATTTCAATTTCAGCTTGTCTACCATCTCTTCATATACAATATTATTGGTGCTACCGCTATCCACAATAACTTTGCAACATTTCCCACTCACTTTACACCTTGTTTGGAATAAATTACTTGTCTAGATGGGCTCTTGATTATCTATTTGTGGCTCTAGAAATTCTTTATTCATCACAAAACATTCTCTTGGCTTCCAATACATTTTTTCAAACACTTTTCCACACTTTCTTTGCAATTGCTTCACTCTCTCCCCGCAAGTCCTGGTACAAATTGCCTCACATTGGTGCTTCTGTCTACACACTCAGAAACAACCAGCTCTGATACCACTAATGGAATAAGAAGGGCTGTAACACCCTTCAAAAACCACTTCAATCCCCTTTTAAAATCCACATAGGAATTACATCAAACAGTTGGAAGTATTGCTTATAAAACAAGAAAACTTGATATTGCAATGTAAAAATAAAGGATTACAAAACATTTTCAGTCAAAAAAGGACTAATGGACAACAACATATGTCCATTTAATACCTGTAACAACCCTCTTAAAACCCTCTCACAATCAATTCTTCAAACAATGTAGAAATTGCAAACAATCCAACACAATCTTGGTTTGCAACTTGCAACCATTGCTATGCTTCAAAGAAAAATCTTATTACAACTTATTTTCAATCATAGAAGACTAATAAACAATAATAAAACCTCATACAAATATCACATAAGAAAATGAAATACATTAAAAAATATTCTCATGCTCAAACTATGTGAGCTCCCACAAATCTGTTCACTCACCAACACCTCTATTCCACCTACAACTCCTGCAACTTCTCACTAAAAGACTTGGCACTCTATTTTTTGTTATCAATCACTCCAAACCTGCAATAAATTTTTTTCAAACCCCTCAAAACTAACAAATAAATTCATGTATTTTCTCCCTTCAACAAGTGGACTTATGTCTCACAATCTTCAATTATGCAACCTACAACAAACAATCACAACACTCAAAAAGTTCTAACCATGAACTTCCAATCTATTTGCTGCTGCAAATAGCTCCTCACACCTGCAACATATAGAAAATTGAAAGCTACAGGAAGAAAAAATGCCTTCATAACTCCCGACTGGAATGAAATTTTAGTTCATTTCCTTAAAATTCCCCTTTGCCAAAATTGGAATAACCCCTATCATGTAGCTGCACCAAAAACATAAATTAAAACATTAAATAATGTTAACAATTAATTATAATTGATTTCTCCATTCCACAAAATTTGGGAGTTATGTTTGACCACTTCTCCACTAGCTCCTGAAAAATAAAATCCCAGAAAAAGTAGACCTGGGAACCCACCTCCACAACTCCTATTTTTTAGGGATTCTAAATAATTATTTAAAACACCTTTATTTCATATCCCAATTCCTATCATGATTTTCTTGGCATTTTTTAATTCACATTGTGTTAAAATTACAATTTTGCATTATTTGCACTATGCCAATTTTGACCATTTCAAAATGAGCTTGAATAAACATGAAATTAACCAAGATGAAATGAAATTAAACATACCTCACATGAAATTCAAATTCATCTCACAACCTCACCAAAATTAAAATGCAAATTCAAATTCAAATTCCTTTTGGTTGATGCAGGATATCCTATCAACCATGGATGCTCCTACATCAAAATGGGAGGTCTGAGGAAGTGCACGAAGCTTGTTAACTGTGATGGCTTGAAACATAATGTTGATTTGTGGAGGATATTTTAAAATTTTGGTATGGGTTCCTTTTTGAAGCCATGCAGGGGTATAATGAGACTTTGACTTCTAAGTTTACCAATTATTGGAAGGGGGGTCATCTGGCCATTGGTGTTAAGTTTGAAATGATGACAACTAATTGTAGAGGCCACGTGCTTGGAAAATGAGGGTAGGAAGGTTGTGAAGAAAATTAATGGGGAGTACCAAAGCTTTATTGATAAATTCTTTGTTAAAGGCAAGAAATTGGCAATATTCTAGAATGGCTATGTCTTCCTCGGCCTCCCTCTGCCATTTGTCATGGTAAGTATGTATATTATGCTCTACTTTACTCTTGAGGGTAGGTATATGATGGTGCATGATTACCACTTTCCTATCTTGTATCACATTAGGCACAATGATAGCATTAATATGCCATTTTATTTATTATCCTCTAAGCAAAAAAATATTGAGAATGGTGCCTCTCCTCCCCTACATCAAGGGCTTTATATTATGGCCCTTTACAAATTTTTCTTGGCTAATAGCCCGTATGGAAACCCTTTAATCATAAGAAATGAGAACCCTCACAGAAATGTTGAAATGTGCATTGCTAATTCTAAAGAGAATGAAAACCCTACACTTGGATATAATCCTAGGCTCCCCTCTATTAGGATTGAGCCTCTCGAAGGAAGTCCTTCGATCGTTGCTAAAAATATTACACCCTGTAAGAAAAAAAAATCTTAAAACCTAAGATTAATCTGGACGGGAGCTCTATAGAGTTGGTGCTACTAAAATAAACCGCAGAGAAGAGAAAAAACTCTCCTCTCTTACTAGAATCTCCTAAAATAAATAAGATGACGAACAATAAAATGAAACAAGATAATATTATTACCATCATAGAGGATTTAGAAGGGTTTCAAAAGGGAGATTATGAAGAGGAGCTTAGTGGCTCTTTAAGAGGTGGAAAAAGATCATCTAGACTGGTGAAGGTTGCTTCTAATGAAAAATAGGAAAAAGGAAAAGGAAAATCCATAGTTGTAGATGAAGAGGAGTTGTTAATTATTGTCAAATTTGAATATGTGATGAATAGGATAGTGAGGGTATGGAAAGTGATGATTATAGTGAATAGGAGGGGGAGGAAGATGAATTTGAGGAAGAAGAGGATAACAAGGAAGAGGTGGATATGGATGGGGAGGAGGCCAATGGATTTGGTGGGATGAGGAAAAAGATAATGCCCTTGTTGAAATACCTATTGAAGATAATAACATTGATGTTTTGAAAAGAAAAATCACCTTTTTGCAAGTTCAGATGGAGGACGTGGAGAAGGCTATTAACATGTTGATGAAGGTTATCGAGGGGCTTATCCGAAGAGCAGTGGTTGGCTTGATTTTGAGACAAACTAAAATATAGAAACATCTCAAAAAGATTGGAAAGAAAGAGGAAGTGAACGAATCGACTAATGATGGTGTTCATGACTTGAGGGATTACATCTCCAAAATTGGGGAATATTGAGAGTTGATTTCCAATGCCAAATAATGATGTCTTTCTTTTTTGTTTTCTAGTCTTTCTGCATTCAGGCTATTGGATACTATATTGTCTTATGTTGGTTATAAAACTATGGACTTTCATGGTGTTTATTTTTGGACTGATTCATATGTTTTTTATTATATTACGGATGGTTATATGGCTTGTGAGCCTATGAATTACTTAAAACTCTAGTTTGCACACCCTTATGTGGGATCTATTATAGTTGTTGAAATGGTTCTATTATTTTTGGTGGTTTGGTTGGTGTTGTTTCCCAACCTATCTTTGTGATGATGTTTTAGCTTTGTTTTGATACTATATGGGATTAGGGCCCTTTCCCTACTATTATAATAAAAAATAAATTCTATTCCTTAGAAACCAACTACATATTGTACTTTTCTCTAGTAGATCTATATTATTTAGATGCTCTTTCTCTTACTCGAAATATCATAAAATAAAGATTACGAGAATTTAGGGTTACAAGAAATAATTAAGAGATAAATGCTTAATTTAAGTAAACAATGATAAGATTTGATTTATTTATCAATTTAGAGTGGTTAAACAAAATATCAATAACTACTATTAAAGCAACCAATATTCACACAATTGTTAACACCAATACAATCTTCAAAGGAAATCAATCAATCTCAATATTTGAAGTTATATAAAATCAAATCACCATCAAACATGTGCAGATATGAGATAAAACTCTATTCAATATCATTGTAACACAACATATTTCATAAATTTACTCATTTCAGAAAATTGAAGCAATCATTCCATCACTAGAGATTGAGATCCATATACATGCAAATAAGGCATGATCCTTTGATTCATAAAATACCTTCACAAAATTTAGAAGGGAAATCCATGTTGAAAATGTATAAGTTCTTTTGCAAAATTCTTTAGTTTTGATTATTAAAATGATTTAAGAATCTTAATTAAATAGACTTAGGTATCCCATAATTCATGGATCTAAAAAAAGCTAACTGAAAGTGAAACTAAAGTGCCCAGTTATGATTTTGGGACTGACTAAAACTAAACTAAAAAGTTCATATAGAACTGAAGTCTAACTAAAAACACAATGCTAACTTAAAATTTATCACTTGGGTATTGTAATTTATTACATAATTTATTGAAAGAAATCAAAATTCAAAAGTCCTACTAGTCTTGGCTAGGAAAATTTTCAGAGAAGATGGTGATGACTTTATCACCTTCATTCATCAAATCTACTGGAGGACTTTGGTAGTACTATAACTTGATCCTTTGTGAAAATTTTGAGATCTTCACCTTTTCCTGTAGAGTGGGAAAACCTACCAACTCATATTGAAAGGTCTATAACTCTTTCTTCCTATTCATCATTTGGTCAATGGCCTCTTGAGTGGTCTATCCTTGCAATGAAATTTTAAGTTCTTCAATTATCTTGCTAGGAGAAACAACTAAAGATGGAGTTTCCCAAAATGTACAACCAAGATTCACCACAAAATGTTCAATCTTTATCTTAGCCCGATTGTTTAGGCTCTTATTAGTATTCAACTTATTCTTGCATTTATTTAAGGTCTTCACCTTAGTTGTGTTGCCTTTAACCATTCTCCAGGCTTATCCTAGTCTTCTTCTTCTATTACAGTTGCTTTTAGCAAGTCTTCTAAGGAAGTGGCTTTTATTCAGATTTACAAAATTGAAATGTAATCCTCCCATACCATTAATTCCTTATCTATTCCCACCTCTATTTAGTGTGCCAACATATCTTATCACTAATGTAATGATAATATTTTATTAATTTTCTCAAAAATTTGCTTGTCAAAGCTACAAAATCATCTTTCTATTGATTAGCAGTAGATACCCACCCTTCAGGGTCAGGGTGTAAGACTTCACCTTTAAGTGAAACTTGAAAAATTGACCCAGGAGAAATTGAATCAATAGGTCCTATTAATTTGTTTACACATGTTGTTAGTTGTGTTACCAAAGCATTAAGCTATTCCTTGGAATTCACATTTTTCTACATCCTTTCCAAAATGGTGGAGATAACCATTTGTATAGATTTTTCTCTCCCCTTCTCTTGTTTGAACACCCAAGTTGACCTGTCTTATCTAGCAAGACCCTCTGACTCCATGTATAATTCATATTTATTCACTAGAGGGACATCTATTTGAGAAATTCTATTTCCCTACTTGTCCATAGTGATAGTAGACATTTTTCTTGACATTTTCTTTCTTTTGGTCAGGGATTGAAAGGCGTTTGTGAGGATTATAAGGCTATTTTATTCCTCTTCGTGTATGTATGTTCTTTTTCTCTTCTTTATGGTGTGGTTCAACCATATTGGAATATTTGAAGAGACTTCCCTTTGAGGAGAATTTATAATCTTAGTATTGTGTGAGGCTTTAGAATCATCTTGTTTTCATCATGTTTCTCTACATATTGTCTTATTACTTCCTCTCTAGTCACTTTCTCATTTTGAACCTCTTTATTTGGTTCAAATTTCCCTTCCTCATGTCTTTCTGTTACATATTATTCCACAAGAAATTCTTCATGGACTTCCTTTTCTATAGTCACTTCTTCTCCATCTGCCTCCTTGTTATTAACTTCTTCTCCTTGAGTTTTTTGCTTATATTATTGGAGAGAAGGAAGAGAAGTATCATGTGGAGGAGATTGAGGAGGTGGAGGAATTAGTGAAGTGATCATGTGAGGGGGAGAATATCATGGAGAAGGTGGAGGTGTTGGAGTGGGATTCCACCATGGAGGAGGAGATGGAAAAATGGATTCATGGGGGGAGATGGAGCAGGAGAAGCATCCCTTTGGGAAGATGTAGTCTATGATGGGACATTGATTCTTTTCCTCCTCGTTAGAGGAATTCTTCTTCAACATCCTCTTCACTAGATCCTATATCAATTCTTTCATTTTCCTTTCTCTTCTTAGAGCCAACCTTTGAAGATGATGGTTTTTTCTTCTCTATAGTAGCAGATGATCCTTCACTTGTCTTTGATTTCTTTGTGGAAGGTTGGTGCTTTAGCAAATCCATCATTGGGAATGGAGATACTAACCACATTTAGGAAGAATCCTTGACACTTGCTACCCTGGTATCCATACTATCATCTTCTTGAATGGAAAAATTTATATTGTATATTGGTTGGTTGAAAATTCCCTATCCATTATAAATGGGATCCAAAAATTCCTATTTTACTTTAATTATTTGGACACCCTAACAACATTTCAGCCTTTAATTATGTTTACTATCAACCAAAAAACAATCCTTCATTATTAATTCAAACTCTTATCCACAGTTTACCTAGTGGTCCTCTAGGGTAGGCTCATATTTGAAGGATCCAATGACCTTGCTAAGTTTACCAATAGGATCAAATTTGTCCCTAGGATCATTATACATCTCCATGGTGTACCCTTCCAATTCTACCTTTGCATTCTTTGAATTTTTCATATTGGCACATGAGTATACCCCCATCTTTATAGGGAATGAATCCCCTGACTTATGCTTACTAGCAATTAGTTTATGGATCTTTGTTAATTGTCTACACAATTCTAACAAGATCATTTTTTATGTGGGGTGCCTTGTAATTTTGAGGGGAGACTTATTGAATTCAACTACTATTATGTATGTAAAGGTCTTGAATTAGATATACCAATTCCTCAAGTTTTTAAGTTCTATCATGGGTTCTAGAGAGATCCTTCTTGCAAATAAATCTTCTAGTCCTTTAATTATGGCATGGAAAAAGTGGTAATTTACCACATAATAATTCTAGTAACTAGCATCCAATTCTATTTATGGATAATGTTCATAAATCTTTACTTCCTCCAACTAAAAGGATCCTAGCCTAGTGAGTCCTATGAAAGTTTCTTGAGAGGCTAACAAGTATATTAAATAAGAGATAATATAAAATTTGTTTCTATGCAACACATCTATAATTTTTTCATGCAAATTTATTGCTTATGATGGTGGGCCAAAAAAATTTATTATCATCAAATATATACAACATAAAGCAAAACATCCATGGGTAGAAGTCTTTGGCACTAGGATAACCATAAACTCTTCTTAGGAGTATGATTTGGTCTTTAGTATCCTCCCTAAATTCACTCCTATGTTGTACTTTAGCCAACTTGAGGGATATATTCTATGGTTTAAGCAATATTTGGTATTAATGAGATTGAGGTTAATCTTTTCACATCTCTCAAAGTAATCCACTACTTCATTCATATCCATGGCATCATATTGAGGGGAAGAAGGGATTTCAAATACCTTCTCAATCATGTTTGAATTGATATCAAGAACTATCTCTTCACATGCTCCTAGTATTCTCCTATGCTTATGGTCATAATACTAATCACAAGTTAGCACTAGCTCAGGTGATTGTAATGCAATCGTTAAGGAAACTACCTCCACCAACCCTAATTTATCCAAGGAAGTAGCTTTAACATACCTTGTTTCCTCATTGTGAATTCTCTTATGGAACTCATCCATGTTTATATGTCTTAGGTCAACATCTCCAATTTTTGTATATGGAGAAAATATCTTTGAGGGAGGGTGATAGCCTTTGTATTGTTACTTCATCTTTGATCCTTCTTTTGGCATTATTCCTGCATATGGAAACACCATCCATCAAATCTTTGAGGGAAATATAAAAAAGAAAAATGAATCAACATCCTTTATCAGGCTCTAAGAGCAGGCCAATTCAAACTACACAACAGTAGAAGACCTTTTCAATCCATACTTAAGAAAAAACCTAGCTCGTCAAACATCAAGTCTTGAGAATGAGTCTTATCATTTACTAAAAGAACCAAACAATCCACACAACACAGCCCAAACATTGAAAAATTATGTGTTCACGTTTGTGATTTTGAGTGTTGAGGATCAAGATTACTCCTTATTCCTTGTTTCTCACTAAGCACAATTGTTGGGGAGAACACTTGTTATCCAAATCTGATGATCACTTTTTCTTAAGAATAATATTTTGGGGGTCAAGGATCAGGGGTGTCTCTTATCCCTTGTTCTTACAAAACCCTAAATGCTAAGACACTCACTCGATTACTGAAATATGATATAAATATAACATTTAATAATGTGTGTTGAGGTTCAAGTTTTGGGGATAAATATTATCTCTTAATGTTTCATTTGATACTTGGTAGATTAAAGTCCTAACATCTAATTTAAAAAACCATAAGGTTTTTCTTTATCATTCTTTTTGGGAATCTGACTTCAGGACGACACTTGTTCTTCATCCCTTGGAATGTTAAGAAGTAATGAAACCACCCAATTACTAATAAATGATTAATTGAAAAATAATGAAATTCTTTATTGGGAGTTTGAGCATTAGGTGTAATGCTTAACTCTTATTTCAAATTTAAGGTAGGGTTTAATGAATACTTTTCAAGTTCGATGTTCAATTCTATAAACTCCAATTTTGTTAAGGAATTATTTATGATATTTTGGGGTTTTGGTTAACATTTAACTCTTGTCCCTTTAATCCTTAGCATACATATCACACACTCAAAACCCAAAAAAATGAAAATGAATCCAAAATATACCTAAGGAAAAAGGCACTAATCAGGAAGGGCTAAAGGCTATCTTTGAAATCATAGAAAAAGGAAGACCCAAGGCTCAATACAATGATGCTATAAACATCCTCAATCAGCACACTAGGACAAAAACATGATTCAATAGGGGGGAAACAAAAGGAACAAAAAGTGAAGGATGACAAAATAAAAACAAGAACAAAATGTCAACAACAAAAAACAATAACAAAAACAAATCCAACCAAACCAAGCACACAGTAAAAATGGCACAAACAATAAGAAAAACCAACAATTGAAATGAGGGTTTTAGTTATGAATCCTACTTGGTAATTGTATGGGAAAAGAGGTGACATTGATGAACACAAGCTAGAACTAGTGAGTGACAATGAAGAACACTATAGGGACACCACAAACCAGTGATCAAACTTGAGAGCAGTTGATGGAAAGGAGGTTGTGAAATCATAGTGGGATTTTGAGCAAAGTTGCAAAGCTCTTTGTTTAATCTCTCCAATGCACAAATGATAACTAAAACCACTTCAATTTCCCCCTTTATTCCTATTAAATTCCTACTATTAATGTCCCAATAAATTCTCTACAAAAAAAATTTAAATGCTCTGAGGGTCACGAGGTGACAAGAAGTCATCACCATTAGGCCTTCAAGATCGGGGATACATAAAGAAAATATTCCAACGAAGAAAATACTAAAAGTGAAAAACACTAAAGACTAACAAGAGACAACAAAAATGTGTCCAATGTTGAGCCCGAAAAGGCTTGCATGCTAAGGCTTGGGATCCTGAAACCTTAACAACCAAAAAAACACAAAAGGGGAAAACAAAAGGCAAGTAGGAAGAAAAAGGAAACAAAGGAAAGAAGAGAGAAAAGAGGAAGAAAATTTAGAAAGAAACAGAAGAGAAATAAAATAAAAGAGAAAATAAGGGGGAATTTTGTTACACAAAATGGGGTGTGGATGCAAGGCACATCATGCCAACTCTTAAAATGAGAAAGGAGGAGATTATGAAGGGGCCCTAACCATCCCGATTTTCCCAACAACCATATCTAACATTTATTTGAAAAATTACATGCTAATAGAAGGTGATCAATATCCTCATAATCCATGCCACATATGACACAATAAATTTTGGATTTATCCCCAACTTTTATAGTCTCATCTTATTAAGATCTTGGTGTTTAAGGCTAACCAAGAGATAACTCACACCTTACATGTTGAGCCCCAACAAAAGTTTGATTGTCAAGAGTTCTATGAGACTTGAGAAGTTAAAGAACTATGACCATCCCTAACTAAGTAGTTACCTGAAAAGCCATCCATTTCAACTCATCTTCCTCTTTTGAATATAAAAATTATATCTTGTTAAGTTCTTCTATGAATGTTGATTTTTAAAGCTAGGATGTGGGAAGTTAATCCACAAATTTCTATTTTAGTTCAGGTGGGAAGGAGGAGTTGTCTAGAATGAATTAATCTTTGAATCTTGTACCCCACAACCAACTTAACAAAGGTTGTAAATCTGCTAAAGTAGCCTCTAAACTTAGAGGTTTGTATCCATTCCATTAGTCCTCTCAATTTTTTTTCTCCAATATGAATTAGATAGAAGAGATGAGGAAGAATCAAATCATGACATGAAATAACAAATTTCCACATTTTTTATCCCTTGAGAGGGTTGGCCAAAGTAAAGATTGTTTTTCTACTCATTGTGTATAGATACTTGTGTCTCATTATTCTACTCCATTTTGAATATGTATTTGCATATAGTCTTCAAGAATTTTTTTCTCCTAGTGCTATGTTTTGTGCTTCCAAAATTTGTATGCATGTCTCTCCTATCAATTTTTAAGTACATGTTTTCTTGCATGAAATAAGAGAAAGCTTCTTTTTATTATGCAAATTATCTAACTACGAGAAATTTCTAAGTTAATTTTCAATAACATTGATTCTTTGAGAATTTTTGAAACTAACATCATGTAAATGGGGATTGCATTTAGAAGTGAATTAATTAAGATGACTTTACTTGCCATTGTCAACCATTTACTTTTCCAAAGGGAGACTCTTTTTTATAGAAGAGCATATGTTCTTCCAATTTATTTTTTTAATTTCTCAAGAATAAAATTTGCCCCAAATATCTACATGGAAGGGTATCTATTGAGAATCCCAAAAAGGAAGAGGTTTTGATCCTAATTATAGGAGAGAAAATTTGAAATATATTTTGTGATTTTTTGGTATTCATTGGATGACCTGAGGCTACACAATATTCTATGATTATTTTTTGATGGATTAAGTTGTTGGAAAAACAAGGGAAGACAACTAAGAGGAGGAGGGTGAATCAGTTGTCCCAAAACTTCAAAACTTATTCAACTTATTAACGTTATTCTTATATCTGATTATTAACCATGAAAATATAAATTAACAACACATTAGAAACACACATAACACGAAGATTTTTTATGTGGAAACCTTGTTAGGGGAAAAAACCATGGTAGAGGCCAGTCCATAAGATTATACCCTGTTAAAAGTATAAGAAAATGAAACATGGGGAATGCACATGCATTCAGGCACATTGCCTAGAGCTCACTACTCAAATACAAAGGAAGACACACTATCTTACAAAGAGACTTGTATTAAAGCCATCCGTAGGGATTTGAACTGAGAAAATAGCATCTACCAATGCTTGGTTACAGTTCTAGTTAATCGCATGAACAATACTTCACTCTTCTACACACTTCTTCACTTTTCTTCACACTCTACTATGCCTTTGAATTATTTAGAACATTATTCACACATACACACACATGAGCATCCACTGGCTTACATTTGCACCATTACAATCACTCTTATATATATGTAGCAATAAATTTCATCTCTTTATGTCGGTCTCAATAAAAATACTAAAATGAATATAAACTGTTAGCTCAAAACATTAAATATTAACAATGTGAATCAACCAAAGTCAGCCACAACTTAGTGAGGACCCAAAACAACATCTCCAACATGAAAAAACTTTAATTAAATTCTCCTCGAAGATCCACAACATGCTTCAACACCTTGTCAGCCAAGAACAAGAAAAATATGAACACGCAAGAGAAAATTGCCAACCACGAACACAATGATCAATGCAGACATGCAAAAAAGATAGAACATGATCTAGAAACATCCACAAGCATCACAAACCAATAGAGAAGCATCCGCAACAACTAAGATAACTGAAATAGCCTCATCTTAAATCAGGAACACCAACTAAAAAAAATATAAAAACTGTCAGAATGAAAATCTTCATAAATCGATCAAATATTTATGCAGATATTTGAAACTCAACGTGGATAAACTAGATACACTCAGAAAAAAACCCTTTAGTCCACAACCTCTGATCATCAACGTACAGAACATACCACCATACTAAACATCACTTCAACACTGACAACTTGCAACTAATTTATTACAATTTTCTTAATATCCTAGACATATACAATTTCAAATGAATTAATGCAAATAGTGTTGACATAAATGATAACCACATATTAACAACACAACCACAACATCCAACAATCTCCCCCTTTGGAATTGATGGAAACACATGATGTGAAAAACACCATCAACGCAACTAACTCTTGACACTTACTCCCCCTTAGAATCTGACTCATTTTCTCCTCAACACTTTCACATAAATCTTCTCCCACATAACTCTTCTCCATAGATATTCACCATTTTTTCACATGACTCTTCTCCCCCTTTGACATCAATGATATATTTCTAAGCTCTAAACCACATATTTGAACATCTATACCATCTAACTACTCCCTCTGAGTAGCAGCCACCACAACATGAATTCAAAACAAGATATAATTGTGAAATGAATAGACTAATGCAATTGCTTTGCATCCTTAGTTCTAATTATGAGGGGTAATCACACCTAACTTCCCTCTGAGATACTCAAAAGTATCCTTAGGAAATGGATTGGTAAAGATATATGCAATCTGCTCCTTAGTAGGAACATACTCTAATCTGACTTCCTTTTCACTTACTTTCTCCCTCAAAAAGTGAAACTTGATAGATATATGCTTCATTTTTTAATACAACACTGGATTCTTAGAAATGTTAATAACACGAATTATCATAGAATATAGCAATAGGCTCATCATATACAACTCTAATATCCTTCAACATTTGTTTCATCTATAGGACTTCAGTACAATTGTTAGCAGCAACAATGTATTTGGCCTTTTTAGTAGACAAGGAAATGGCATTTTGTTGAACTTGCTTAACCATGAAATTAGCTTCTAACCCAAGAAAAATGCTCCACTACTAGTAATTTTTCTATCATTCACATCTCCTTCCCAATCAGCATCAGTAAAGGCACTCAAAGTAAGATCATCATCTTTAGGATACCATAGGCCAAGGTCAACAATTCCCTTCAAATATCTAAAAATTTTCTTCACATCAGCCACATGAGATTCCTTTAGATTAGCTTGAAATCTTGTAACAATACATACAACATTCATGATATCAGGCCTAGTTTGAGTTAAGTATAGCAATCCACCAATCATTGATCTATATCTTGTTTGATTTACTTTTAGAGAATCATCTTCTATTGTCAACTTGCATCTGGTCATCATGGGTGTACCAACTGGCTTTGAACCTTCCATACCAAACCTCTTCAACAATTCCTTCACATACTTGGACTAAGATATAAAAATTCTTTTATCTACCTGAGTAATTTGCAATCCCAAAAATAATTTCATCTCACCAATCATAGAAATCTCAAATTCATTCTGCATCTCATTAGCAAACTTCATGCACAAACCATCATCTCCTCCAAAAATGATATCATCAACAAAGACTTCAACAATCATATCTTTATCATCATTCTTGAAATACAGATTACTATCAGCAGTACCTTTTTTGAATCCAATTTTCAGCAAATACTTATCCAATCTTGCATACCATGCTCCAGGGGCTTGCTTGAGTCCATACAATGCTTTCTTCAACCGACACACCATATCTTCTTTATCAATCAAATGGAATCCATCAAGTTGCTCAACATACACTTCTTCCAATTCACCATTTAGAAAAGCTGATTTGATATCCATCTGATAAAATTTGTAGTTCTTGTGAGTAACATAGGCAAGAAATAATCTTACAGCTTCAATTCTATCAACAGGGGCAAAGGTCTCTTCAAAATCAATTCCTTCCATCTGTGAATATCCTTTACATATCAGTCTTGCTTTAATTCTAATCACTTCACCTTGCTCATTTAGTTTGTTTCTAAAGACCTATTTAGTTCCAATGACATTCTTATCCTTAGGTCTGGGAACAAGAATCCATGTTTCATTCTTTTCAATCTATTTTAGCTCTTCTTTCATTGCTTCAACCCAATGCTCATCTTTACATGCTTCATTCACACTAACAAAGCTATGAAGGTGAAGAGCTATTGATCCAAAAGAGCATGAATCATTATGAATGTGCATCTTAATGATTATACAATAGATAATCCTTATAAAAGGATAATCAACCTAGAAACCCTATGTGAGGATAAAAATATTATGGCATGTGTCCTCATCCTATGACATGAGACATAAAAATAACATGACCTAAGTAAGCTTAAGTAATTAGAGGAAAATGAACCTAATAATTAAATAAATAATTAATTAGGAAATGCCTTTTACTCTAACACCCCCCCTTAAGTGAAACTTAGGGAGAAGCTCAAACCTCTAAAGTTGAATGCATGATGGGTCCTAAAAAATAGGGCTTGGTGAGGTAACCATGTACAAATAATCAAATCTCTCATAACCAGAGAAAAGGAGAAAACCCAATGGGAGAAAACTCCTCTCCAAAAGAGAGAAATATAAGTGAAGGACTGAAGAAGCCTCCAAAAAAGAGTGAAGGAATGAGAAGTGTCCAAAACAAAGTCCCAAAAGAATAGGAATAAAGAATGAACATGAAGATAACCATTGAGGCATGAGGCAACTACAAACACTATTGAAGAATGATTGCTATAGTGATAAAAGAAGAACCTTCACTGAAATAGATGGTGATCAGGATCAAGAAGACAAGAATATGCATGAGTTACCCAACGTCACTACTTGAATCAAATGGAAAACAAATGAAAAACATCTTGAACTTGATGATACAAATAGCACAGGTACCAAAAGTCTAATGAATTCTAATCAAGTGAAAAAGGAAGGTCACCTCCAAAAATAGGAATGCAAGAGTGCCCATATGGTAAATGCTCCATCTCACTAAAATGCAGGGGTAACCAACCACTGATGTACACTCATCTACCTAGTACATAGGAAAAAATACTAGATACATAGATAATTCCAATGTGGAACCAAGGAAGCACTAGCACCAACAATAGAAACCCCCCATAATGTTGACAAGGGAGATCCATGATAGATGCACTGAAACTATGTGCCAAAATGAAATGCACAAAGAAGAACTAAGAACATACAAATGTGCAAAAATGAAAGTACCAAAAAATATAAAGGGTGTGTAAACAAAAGGAACACACCAAGAATCATTATGATTCATTGTTTTTTTGGAAGGGAAACTCACTTGACAAAGGTTTGATGGTGAAACAAAGGAAAACATCAAGCCCCCATGACACTTTATATCATAGTGTGAATATAATAAGTCACAAGAAGATGTGAAAGATCCCAATAATCATGTGTAATACAAAGGCACTTTATTTCATATATTTACATAATTAGAAGTGCATACAATGGAAGCCCATAATGACCAAAAAGGACCACATGCTAAAAATAAAATTCTCTAATAGAAAAAGAGGAAAATGATAGCACCATGATGAAGTACATGAAAAAACATGCACTTTAAAAAAATGACACCCAAAAAGGAGTCGGGATGTAGAAGACATGGTCCATCAAAGTCTCCAAAATGAGGGTTGCACAACAACAACATTGAGAAAACTAATTTATGGAAAAAATAAGAAATCCAAACTAGAAACCACCTATACCACTGCAAAGAGTGTGGAATTCTACCTCATTTAAAAATTATTGCACCTATTTTTTTTTGCATCTTGATAAGATTGGTTGTCATTAATGTCAAATGTGTGTTGAAGATTGTATATGCTTTAGAGATAGTTGTGTTAATACTTTTTCCTCAACCTAGTCAAAATATTAGCTATAAGAAAACTTTTAACAAGTTTTGTTAAGGGAAAAAGAAAAAAATTCAACCTAGAATATTTGGAGTGCACTAACATGTTTGGGTAATAGTTTTATCCTTAGACATCAAAAAGGAGAGAAATAGACAAATTACTATTTTTCAGCGCCAAACAAAAAATCATCTTTCTCTCCTTCTACACATCAAGTTTAGGGTTCGGGTTTGGTATTTGTTTTCTCAAGGATATTTTCTAGGTGCTTATGGTGGCCAATGCTTTTTTAAGCACCATATTGGAAGGAAAGAATGGATTCGTGGCATTTATTTTAATTTACCCTCAAGTTTTGCAAGTATGTAACATGGGCTTGCTGTTTGATTTCATTTATTGGCTTTAGAAGGCATTGTTTTGAAATAGTTACACATAAAGGGGTAATAATGATGAGTAAAGGAAATGTGAGAAATATTGTTTGGCTTTTAATGATCATTATTTTCAACCAAAATAAGGGGCACTTACATGGTTTCCAAACTAATCCAAAAAAAAATTGAGTCATACACCTGAATAAATAAAATTTTAGAAGGCTCAACCAAATCATATGTCAATACTTGATATGCTATCATTGATCATGAAAACCATACATAGGGTTTGTTGTGACAAGAATCATATGCATTTCTCTTAGTCTAGATTTGAATGCTTTCCTTTTGTTTGTTTCCTATCAAACTTCAAGGGGAGATGATTATTCTCATAAAGGCCTCACAAAATGCCAGGACAGTCAAAAAAAAGTTGAGATGGGAAGTTAGGTGACAAATGATAAAGAGTGTTGATGATAAATGACAGTTAACCATTGAGGACTGTCATAGTACAATAAAAGGGTACAGATCTAAAATAAAATAGTGCAGTGTATTTATGCTTGAAAAATGGCATTGTGTTTTTGTCAAGTAACAACAAGTTCCAAAGCTCACCAAAGCATAGAAATTTTCCATGACGATGATTAAGATCTTACAAGAATAGTTGGGAGGCAAGAGTCTTGTGTAGAAATTTATAACTTCAAATTTTTAGAAGATGTGTATTGTATTTTCTACATGAAGTTGTATTAGATATTCTATGCCTTTCATTTTTATGTGTAACATTATGTTGTTTCTTACCTTGTATCATATCTCTTCTCAGTTTTTGAGAGGAGGATGGAGAGTTAAAAGTATTTTTCATCTAGTGGTTGGGTTTTCAAGTCATATGTGCATGCATCCATAGAGCTTGATGATACAAACAACAGAGATCATAAAAGTTTCAACACTAAAAGTTATTGAATAATTTATGAGGATTGTTTGAAAAAGATATTAAAAGGTAGGGTGCTCAAAGAATGGAAAAGGACAACATATGAAGAAAACATTATTCATAGTCATAGGGAAAATCATAGTCCTAAATTGATTGCATGACATTCATCCAAGAACAAGTCAAGAACCAAGCAATATGGAAGTAGAAAGCATATCTCCAAGGAAACTAAGATAGTTTATCAATTTTATGATGGTCAAGGCATTTGGAAGATTTGATATTTACTGAGTTGAGATCTAAAAGGTAGCCCATGTCCTAAAATTAGATGGGTAGCCATAAGTGATAGTGAAAAAAATATTTCAAGAGGTTTTAGATACTTAATTATGCGAGGGAGACATACTTCAATCATAGGATAATAGTCTCCCATTGATTCACATCCTAGTAAAGCTTTTGTTACAAGAGTTTCTTGCTAGGGTATCAATTCACATCCCAGGAAGGCTTTTGTTACAGGAGTTTCTCGCTGGGGTATTTTTAGTCAAAAAAAAGGTTTTATTCTTCAATATTGGTGCATCTATTAAAACTCAAAGTGATGAAAAACCAAGATTAGACCAAAAACTCCAAACATGTATGTAATCCATCGAACGTGTAACTCAAAAATTTGTTAGCATATTGAATTCTCCCTTAGACTGCATCAAGCTACTTATCTTCAACACCGCATGATAAGATAATAAAATATGAGAAAATACGAAGTCTCCCACATTAGTGTACTTTATGAACACTCAATGTAGTCTATAAATAAGAATATTTTCATTCATATCTTCCAAATGCCTTCACATATCATTATGAAACTCCAATGTAGGATGGATCTTGTAGTCTAAAGTCTATGTACAAATTCCTATAATGATATCTTTTTTGAGATAGAATTCAGACCAAAAAACCGATGTACAGAGCTAGTGTATAAGTATGACATTGTTTCCAAAACTATTGGTAACTATACCTTTCCAACCATACAACCTAGTTGGATGAAACCATATCAATGAATGCAACTGATATCAACATAGAACATATTATTAGATTTTGAGTAGATCTTACAAAAAAGGATAATTCGAACCAAGATACCGAAATAACATACTTCCATTATCGGAACAGACAATCACCAAAAATTCCATTGTTACAGTTGTCCAAATCCCATTATTTGTTGACATCAATTACAACCTCTCAATTTTCAACAATGAATGTATAACTAATATGAGATAAAGAATACGTAGTCACATGTGTAGCACAATGCCACTAAAAAAGGAAAGTATAGGTCATATGATGTAAGTACAACCTACCAAGTCAATATAAAAGATGAAGAAATAATAGGTAATTATATGGGAGGGTGATCCAACAACAACATTTCAAGGTATAAATATATGCAATAGAATGGGCTACTATTTTTCCCTGATATTTTTTTTTCAAACCCATCTAGTTACTTTGTTTTTCCTCTTTCCATAATATTGTTGTTGTGTTGGGTGAAATGATGGAACTATATCTCACTTTTGGCAAGAGGAAATTTTTAGGTATGAATGCAAATTTTAAAAATGTACCTTCAATTGAAGAACCTTTGATCGAAGGTATGTTATTTTGTACCTTTGATCAAAGGTCAAGGACCAAATAAAAAAACATTTACTCGATGGACTTAGATCAAATTTTTTTGGAGACCTTTGATCAAAGGTGTCAAAAATCATACCTTTTGCATCTACATCAAAATCTCCTTAGAAATTTTAGTTTCAAACCCAAGGTTGGACCTTCAAATGAGCTTAACTTGACAAGATATTTTGCAAGATTGTAGCCTTCAAAACAAGCTTTCCAACAAGTATTATTTTGATATTTTTCATTTTATCATGTATTTGTAGAGGAGGGGGTTTGATTGCTCAGGACCCCAAGTCACAAGAGGGTCTAGAACAATAGGATTCCCTAATCTACCTCAAGCTAACAAAATATTTCAAGAGAGTTTAAAGTTTAAAGGCTAAAAGGAAGAACAACCAGGTTGTTGTTGTCCTTTTACAAGTTCAAATGTTTCAAGAAGTTAGGTGAGAAAGTTTCAAGAGTTTGGATTGTAACTCAAAATACTCACTACCAGGGGACTACAGCATGGGACACAGACATCAGTGTGGTGCGTTGGCATCTCAGTGGGGCGTTAGTGTTTGTATAGATAGAAAGCGTAAGATAGTGTCAAAAGCTAAAGAAAGCCTACTAACAACCTAACAGATGCAGTTTGATGGAACAATAGAAACATAAAGCAACTAAATGGCATAATATCGAGGAGAGAACTAAGACTAAATATAATTACGAAATGAAAAGGAGGGGTGAGGAAAGCACACCTTCCTACCCACAAGTTGACGTCTTCAAGATCTTCATTCGAAAAATAACCTGCACACACAAGAACGAGAAAATTTTGGGGCAATGTTTAGAGGAATGCCTCAGTCAGGCCCCCATTTTGGTGTTTCCACCTCCATGAATAGCTAGATAGCAATGATTGAATAAATATGATAAAGGAGAGTACGTAGAACTAGATATACCAAGCAATAAGAAAAAATAATATGCTACAACATCAATACAATAATGTAAAGAGAATAGGGAATAGAAGGATATCACCTTCTCAACCAAGTGCACTCAAGGAAACTGGAGGGAGTGAGATCACAAGCTTTCAAAGAACAACGTTGTCACAACAATGAAGAGAGTGAACCAAAAAAGTAGTAACTTGCAACTTCAATGGAGGTGGTAGAGCTTGAAGGAGCTGAAAGTGAGTGAAGAAAGTTACCCAAAGTGTGAAGATGATCGAGAAGTATGAAAGAATGAATGAGATAGGAATTTGAAAGGTGAAAATGGAGGCAAAGGATCCATTTGAAGTTGGTCTAAAGACTAGGAGACGTTACATTTCACATCCAATGGAGGAGTGTAATGCCTCTGTAGATTCTAGAGGTGGGAATCCTATTAGGACAACAACATGCCACACAGACATTTGTGTGCTGCACGAGTGTCCCCAATAGAATATCCCCCACTAACATGTAAAAGAGTTGCCAAGTGGATAGGGAAAGGTGGCAGAAATATGGATTGCATTATCGAACTTAATTTTCTAAGGTAGGAGGTAGCGTAAATGGGGAATTTGCAAGGGGGTTTAAATTCATGCCATTATATTGTTCTCCCACTTTAGCAAGCATAAGTGTCAACTACACGATAAAGTAGAGAGAAAGCTAAGGAATGTATACCTGAACCATTGAGGAAGACAACCACAATCTGGTGAACTTGAGTACAAGAAAGAGATGGCTCCATAGGTACTCAGTCCTATGGAGAATCAAACAAAAGAGTTGTAGGTGCTCGGTCTTGTAGAAGGTGAACAAAAGGCTCTGCAGGTGCTTGGTCCTATAGAGTTGGTCCCAATATAGGTGCTTGGTCCTACAGAAAGAAGATGAACAAAAGGTTATATAGGTGTCTGGTCTTGTAAAATGAAAATGCTTCATAGGTGCTTGGTCTTGAGGGAGGCCATATGTGAAAGGCTCCACAGAGTTTGATTGACCCTCACAAGTGCTTAGTCCTATAGGGAAACATGTTAATCTGTAGAAAAAAAAAATTAGGCAAGAAAAAAGTCATGCAAATAGACAAATAGTCATATCATGGAACAAACAATTGAAGGAGAAGCTTTCAAAGGGGTCCCTCAAGAACCCTTCAAAAGAAAGAGGGGCCCACTTCAAGGGATGCTCTGTTTGAAAAGTGATGACATTTTTCACAAATGATCCTAGCATCAAGGAATCCTTTTGAAAGATTCTCTTTCGTCAAGGGATCTGGAAAAAAGAAGAAGAATGGCCTCCTCGAAGGAAAATTCTTAGTTCTTTTTGTTACAAATTCATTTTCAAAAGAGATTCATGCTAAGGGTATCCTTTTTGAAGGATGCAATTTTTGAAAAATGTAAAGATTTTCAGCAAGGGATTCATTGGCCACCGAATACACCTTATTGAAAATTGGATAGGTAGGGCCCCCCTTAGCATGATGTGTGCGAACTGAAGGAGCACATGTCATCCTAAGGAAAGGAAGAACATGCAGAGACGTTGTGGACCATGGTACATGATGAGATGTAGACGTGGAAGGTTTTTCACACATGCAAGGGACAACATATAGGGACCACAACATCAAGAAGCAAGAAAAGAAGAGAGAAAGATAAAACATAAAGGAACAACAAAGACAAAGAAATCAAGAGAAAGGGGATTTGATAATTAAGGGTTAGAACTGCTCATAGATATAAATAGATAGATATAATATAATATATGTATGAACTTTCATAAATCACCTACTATATCAAATCATGAAGAAGGGTATGTGAAAATAAATAAAAAATAAAAAATTGGGTCAACATGGAAGGGAGGCCTAAATGACCCTAACACTTTGCATCATCCCCAATTATCGAAAATCAAGGAACAACAAATAGAAGAATGATGCAACAAATAGAAGAATTTTACTACACAAAAAACTCTTGTATCCAAGCACCTACAAGGGTAACAAAGGTCCTCTAGGAACACATAAAACAAGCATGAGGGAAACACAACACACACACAAATCTAATCTATAGGTAAAGAAGAGGTGCCCTCCTAGTCCTCATCAACTAGGAGGTTTTCATTCTCCCAATCTAGATCATTATAGGGATAAGGTGGATGATCCTGCAAGTGTGAGATAGCAAGGGGAGCACCCTTCAACTCTCCTATGACAAGAGCTAAGGAAGAGGCCCCTTGAGGTCTTCTTCTCAACTCCTGTAAGGTAAACGTCATTGATCTTGCAAAGATCACCAATTGATTTGAGACATCATCCACCGAGTTGAATGTGCACTCAATGGGAGTGCCATGTGTCAACTGGGTAGGAAAATAAGGAGGCACTCAATATATACTACCAACCTCACCAAAAAACTTGAGGGTAGTGACAAACTTGGGGGACGTTGGGGCAAACTCCATCACTAGGATAGTGCAAGCCAAAGTAGAACCCTCTCCTGAAGAGGGCGATCCTTTCTTTTGATCCCTATTAGAAGTAGGGTCATCCTCCAACTTATGCTTCATCAGAGGATGTGAGATCCCCAAAGAAGAAGTGAAAGGTGAGGAAGAATATGATAGAACCGCAATGAACACCATGAAAGTATTTGACATGTCCACGGGCTTAGGAAAAGGAAAGATGTCCAAAAGGTACATTAAGAGAGGAGTATCAAATAAGGGAGTGATGAACACTTGCATCCTTTTAGGTGTGAGGGTCATCCACGCTCATGGGGGGAGCCAGAAGCAAAATCAAGGTGATAGAAACTAAAGTAGAAGGGGAAAAAGAGGAGGGCACAATAGGAGATTCCAAAATAAGAGTTGTCAGCCCCCCTTTAACCTTCTGTAAGGTAGCCTACTCAATAGCCAGATCCTTTCTCTAGCACTTATTCTCATGCGCAAGGAAATTTATTCGAGTTTGAGAGCTAGAAGCTATGGCTTGAGGAGGAGTAGAAGGATCCTAATTTTCCACGGGATTTTCCATCACAATCATTTCTAGTGGAGTGAGTGACTCCTAGATAGAAATAGGAGGAAGAGACACAAGAAAAAAAATAATAATCGATGGAGAAGATGACTCGAGTGCCTCGGTGGTGGGCCTCTTCCCATTTGCTACCCTAGGGGTAGGAATAGTAGGAGGCTACGGCAGCTGAGATGTAGAGGCAACTCCGCAAGGACCCTTCCCCTTGCCATAGACAATATTCTGAGGCACCATGAGTAGGATGGGAAGGTAGAACACCTGACACTTGGCCTTCCACCAAGCAAGCACCATCAAACTCCCCATGAGATGCATGGAGGTGGAAGTCAAAGGTGCACTAGTAGGGTGAGAGGCAGAAGTGGATGGAAGAGTAGAAGAAAAGGAAGGCTCTTGGGCATGAGCAGGCTTCTCCTTCCCCTTTTGAGAGGAGGAAGAGGTAGCATGCTGCTATGGTTTCATAAAATCCTTAACCAAAATAGTGTGTGGGGAAGGAGGATAGGTCACTTTCAATGCTATGCCCCCATTCTTGTATTTAACATAAGTGTGATACAATAGGTCCATCCTTGGAGGAAGAAGACCAATAGGGGTAGGCCAAAAGTGATCTAATGCATAGGCCCCACATGACACCAGGACTTTATACCCAATTTTGTGCACGACATGCACTAAGCCCTCATGAGATAACTTCAAACATTTATGGATCGCACGTACCAATGTGCTCATTGCACTCTAGGATGATGGTCGCAAGGGCATTCATAGTCCCGGCCCTACCCAAGACCAAGGGTGATAAAACCAATGGGAGGGATGAAAATCCAATCATGCATACTTATTGTGCTCTTAGATTCATCATACCCATCCTTGTGTATAAATTTTATTATCAAAATATCCTCTATAATAACATTAACTTGGCACATAGGATCAATGAGAATGCTAGTCATAGTGTTCTCGTTGATACAAGCAGGAATGTATAGAGGAGAAGGTTCTCTATTCGCATTCATAGGAAAGTCCTACGATGTAAAGGTTATAGCAGGTGATCCTTTTGCAGGTTGTGCACAAGGAATGGGAAGATGCATAAAAGAGTCCATCTTTATGTACTCCAAAAAGGGATTCCTCAGGATACCCTAAAGGTTTGAAAATCAGATAGTGACCTATCTAGATTTCGCCACC